>JAECUM010054245.1:0-15785 GCA_016617855.1 Megalonaias nervosa
ACATTATTACTCGACTCATCGCAAGCAACAGGTGATAGCGCAAGTTTTTCGGTAAATTATATTCCACCAGTACAACTGGATCCTGAAAAACAGTACGAGATCGGTCTAATTTCATGCACGGCATGGCATTCTATGGCCAACGTAAAAACTGGGGTGAATGATGATTTCGCATTTACTTTATCTGATCGACAGTGGAAAACATTTAAAATTCCACAAGGAGCTTATAATGTCACCGATCTAAATAAACCAATAAAAGAACTAATAACAAAGGCGGGCAGTAACGCTGATAAATTTGAGCTAACACCAAACTATAACACATTAAGAGCTAGAATGACGCTAAAAGATGGTATATTAATCGATTTTATACCATCAACGAGCGTTGCATCATTAATAGAATTTTCTCGTGAAGCTTATGGTGCTTCTCCTGGTCAAACCAGGACGTATGACGGTGAACAGCCAGTAAATATTACTGACGTAAACACAATACTAATAAATTGTTCTATTGCAGCTGGATCTTACTCAGCCTGGGGCAGTAAAGGACAGACTATCTATAGTTTTTCGCCGAACGTTCCACCGGGGTCACTTATGCAAATTAATCCGCGGCAAGTTATTTATTATCCGCTAAATGTTGAAAATCAGATAACACAAATAAATATGCAATTGACAGGTCAATCTGGACGGCAGTTGGATTTGAAAAATGAAGTTGTTACTTATTACCTACACCTACGCAAAACAACGTAGTTGTCGGCAATAAAATTATACAACCCCTTGATATAATGAAAGGTTACAGAAGAAAAATAGTTGGAGGATTTTTTGGAAATATATTTACTAAAATTATTGAAAATGTCCCGGTAATAGCGCATAAAGTTGCACCAATTGCACTTGACGCGTCAAAAGCTTTTGCAACTGGGCTGCATCTGCCGTTGGAACTGCGGTGGGACAAAAACTGGTAAAAGGCGAGAAACCGCCGGTTTCTGAGATAAAACAAATTATATCAGAAATCGCCTCAACAGCTGAAACAGGAAACCGGATGACAAAAACGGCAAAAAATTTTTTATCTCCGCGAGGAGAACAAATTATACAAAAATTAATATCTAAGGCAACGGCGCCACAGTAGTAAAATTTTATGTAATCAGAAATATAATGTCTGTTAAAAATTATCTCGATTTAGCAGAAACTTATGACGTCGACGACACAGTAACAGAATTTGAGTATGTTGAGTATATCGACGAAAATTCGAATGAACCAAATAAGGCCGGTGTCAGAACATTTAATACCAGAGACGAAGATGTATTTCTGCTGCCTCACAAAGCAATGTTAGAAGTACGTGGCCAAATTATGACAGTAGCTAATCCACCTGCTAATATCGGAGCAAGCGCAGAAATAGCTCTTATAAATAATGGCTGCTGTTTATTTAAAAGTGCCCGATATCAATTAGCTAATCAAACTGTCGAAGATATTTCGAGTCATCTACAAGTTGCAAGTACAATCTTAAATACTATTTCGTTTTCTGATGATTATTCCAGATCAACTGCAACTAACATGATGTGGTTTAAGGATACTGGAACTGGTGCAGCTGAATCGACCGAACTTTTCTCGAAAGGTGCTTTAGTACACGGAGCTGATGCCGCTGCAGATGTTGTAATTGTAAGAACTTTTCTTATTGTTAATGCTGCTGCGCTAGGTAAAACCGCACGCAGACGCTGTAAGAGTCTCACTTACTGCTGCTTGTAATAATTTGGGTATAACACCACCAGGAGCAGTTGCAGACGGCTCTGCAATGTTAGATTTAGTTAACGGGACAATTAGCGTAAGAAATATACGTTACAATGAAGGTTTTGCTTGAAGAAAAGAACTTGCAGCAGGATCACGTCAAATTACAATGATGCTGCCATTAAGTACAGTATTTGGATTTTGCAGGGACTATAATAAAGTATTTCGTGGAGTCAAACATACACTTATTTTAGATCGAGCAGAACCAAAAGACTGCCTATTTAGGTCAGGCGGAGCCGATGTATAATTTATCATAAACAAACTTGCGCTATGGATGCCACGAATAACACCGTCAATCACTAAAATGACAGAATTAAATAGTATACCCGATAAAAACACAAACAGAATTTATTTTCAGCAACATAAAATATATCAAACAGCAGTTCCAAATACCACCGACTACACATGGCGAGTCACAACAACGTCAAGTGAACAACTCCCTCGGCAATTGTTTGTTGTCTTCCAACAGCAAGCACGACGTGGTAACCAACAACAAAATAACACCATATTTGACCACGCCGATGTTAGACCAATATACACTAGGGTAAATTCAAAACAATATCCGGAACGAGCGATAGAATGCAATTTTGCAAATGACGCTAATAAAAACGTATCTCGGCCGTATATGTACCTGCTCGACGCAGTGCAGAAATATCAGGATGTCGGAGACGGATCTCAAATTTCTATGGAAGAATTTCGTACACTTTATCCAACATTTTATTTTGATGTTAGTAAACACAACGAGAGAGCTGTCGATTCTACAGCTGATATTGAAATTTCTTGGACACTGGTGGATTTCCAGCAGCACAGTTGTACGTATATGCGTTAGTGATCAGCGACAGATTTGTTACAATTGACTCTGTCGGAGGTAAATGTCAGTGCAAGTTTAATCTACAACCTTTATATAATGACAAAATATATTGTAAAAGAAATGTATTTAACTGATGGCCAAGTTAAAAAGCTCCGACAGGGTTTACTAAAAGGTGGGCCAGTATCATTAAAAATAAAACATGGAGACAAAGGTACTTTAACAAAATTAATGCTAACCAAAAAACAGGTGAACAGGTACGATCGCATAAAACCTTTTGTGTTGAATCTGAGTGCCGTACAAATAACAGCGATGCCAAAACATGGCGGTTTCTTCGGGCCGGCATTATCTGTAGCGGTCAGAACGTTAATACATAAACTTTTGCCAGTACTTGGTACATTAGGATTAGCAGCAGCGTCTGGCGCAGTATCTGACACAACGAAAAAGGCTGTCACCGTAGACGGGATAAAGAACATTTTTGTCTAAAGATAAATATAATGCCACGACGAAAAACGGTAAGAAAGACTAAAAAAAAGACGCGATCGCGAAGAAACAAAGGCGGATTTATAGGGCCGTTGCTGGTGGGAGTAGCGGGAAGTCTACTGCCAAATCTGCTGGGAATCGGCCGAGGACTAACATTGCCAGGAACTCAGCTGTGGCTGCGTTAAGTAACTTTGATATACTTGATAAGTTAGGATCGGTTCCCGGATTCCGTGGAGTTTATTCTAAAGATGAACTTGCGGCGATTCCGTCGCCGGGTTCGTGTGTGATAAATATACAAGATTTCAATGACGGATCTGATACACATTGGGTAGCAGTCTACGGCAATAACTACTTTGACTCATTTGGGCTTCCACCAAGTGACGCGATAAAAAAAATACATGTCCAAGTATAAAATTCAGCCTGTTGGAACTTCTGCTTGTGGATATTATTGTATAATGTTCATTAAACAAATGTCCCAGCCTAAATTTAATTTTTTAAAGTTTATTTTGCAATTTGATAAACGACCATCTCACGCAAATGACAAGATTGCGGTGAATTTTTGTATAAACTTGTAGATATAAAATGTCAACATACTGTCTCAAGTGCAAAACTAAAACAGAAAATAGCGATGAAAAAACAGAAAAACAAAAAATAACAGGACAATATTAAAGAGTATTTGTGCAGTCTGCGGAAAAAGAAAAAGCACGTTCTTAAAGAAATTATCTGGAGCGGGTTGCCCAGTTATTTTAGTAGACGATTAATAAATAATGACATGCGAGTGCGATTGTGATAGAGATCTCTGTCTTGAGCCAAATAAAATTGTTACATACTGTCAAAGTTGTAATCGCCGGGAAATAATTGGAACAGGTATAGATATACATAAATTAATTGGCAAATTACCAAAACCAAAAGGCGGTTGGACATTGCCAGGCCATAAATATACTGGACTTTATAATCCGCTACACAGACAGTTGGACGAAAACGATAATCCGCTGCCAGGACAAGAGCCTTACAATCAAGTTGATGCAATAGCAATGCGCCACGACATTTGTTATCGTGACCGTGTCGGGGACAAGGCCGGTTGCGATAAAGTAATGTTAGACGAACTTCGTGACATGAAACCTGTGAATATGCGAGAGCGATTTGATCGAAGGCTGGTACAAGGTTTTATTGGAGCAAAATATAAACTTGGTCTCGGTATATATGATGATCTCGCGTCGAAGACGCTTGCGTCTGAGCCACACAAACCTAAAAAAAAAAAGTTTACGCGACGTAAGGTTGTCGCAGATGCCGTTGACGATATCTGGGCAATAGATTTAGTTGATATGTCAAATCTATCTGAATTTAACAATAATAAAAGATATCTTTTTAATGTTGTAGATGTTTTTAGCAAATATGCTTTTAGTGTACCAGTTCTAGATAAGACAGGAACGTCAATAACTGATGCGTTAAAACAGGTCATCATTAGTACAGAAAGAAAACCAAACAGAATCTGGACCGATCACGGAGCAGAATTTTTAATAAAATATTTGAGCAGTTTTTGGAACAAAATAACATCAAAAAATATGTCACTGGAAATGAAGGTAAGGGCGTTGTCGTAGAGCGATTTAATCGCACACTAAACGAAAAAATATACAAGTATTTGACAGCTAAAAACACGAGTAAATACATTGACAATCTACAAAAAATTGTTGATGAATATAATAACACAAAACACCGAAGCACCAAAATGTCACCAAACGACGCAATTAAAAATCCAATAGTAGCAAATGAAAATATGTACCGCAGACATAAATTTAAAGTTGGTGATTGAATTAGAATTTCTCTGACGAAAAAAACATTTGAGAAAGGATTTACTCCAAACTGGAGAGAAGAAGTATTTGTTGTTGATAAAGTACTTTTAACAATACCAGTGACATATGCGTTAAAAGATCTGGCTGGAGAACCTATCACTGGTAGTTTTTATGAACAAGAACTTCAAAAAACTGAGCAAGATATATTCGTTATTGAAAAAGTGATTTGGAAGCGCGGCAACAAAAGTTTAGTCAAATGGCGCGGGTATAGCGATAAGTTTAATAGTTGGGTGCCAACTCGGTCGATCTTGATTGAATAAATACTTGTTCGTATTTCGTAAGTACAGATTTACATTTGACCGGTCTACATAAGGAAATTAAATGTAATTTTCTTGTATCATCGACTGGCATCAAATTGAATATTTTAACAAAAATAAAATCGTATTTTATGCTCCTTTGCTGGCCAGTTATTTTTAGATTTAAAAACGGTTTTATAAGTTGCCAAAATATTTGCTGTTCGGCAACAGTAAAATTAAATTTTATTATTTTTTTAGCGATATGATATTTAACATTATATCGTCCAGTTGTCGGTCTGCTGTATTTTGTTTTTGTCAACGACGGCGACTACTTCATCTTCGGATTCGTTGTTATTGAAAATATCATCTTCGCTATAACCAGCAGATTTGTCAGCCCGACAACGTCGACGACGCTGTCGTTAGTGATTTTCTCACTTGCAATTGTATTGTCGACGACGCTGTCGTCGGCATATATTTCAGCAAGCCGTTTTATCAGGTCCATATTATAATATATTTTTTATCTAATTATAATAATAATGACCAGCGAAACGAAATATCATCAGAAAGATAATATATTAAATTATAAAGAACTAGCTGAAGCAGTTAGAAAATGTCTGTCAGGTTATAGTGCTTATTCTGTTGATGTTAATATTATTCAAGGTGACTCTGATAAAATTCTCCTAACAGCAGCAGAAAAAAATAAACTTAATGATAGCGCATTAATAACACTAAAATTTGATCGTGATGATGTTCTGATGTTCGCTCATAATTGTCTTACCAAAACAGAATTAAGAAATATACTTGAAAATAAATCTATCGAAAGTTGATTGTGATGTTGCTGATTTTTGTATGCCATCTGCAACAAATTTTACTGCACGATAATCAATTTTATGATATTTTCCAGCAGCTGTTATTGACTTAAATTTCATTTTTTCCCCAGTTTCTAAATTTGTTGAGATAATTGGTTTTGGGTCTTTAAAATTATTACCACTACCATTATCTCCTCTTCTACTATTTTCTTTTTGTTAATATGATCAAATACCAGATTATCTGGAATAGTGCCGTTAAATATTTCATAAATAAAGCGATGAGATTGATAATGAACTTGATCTGTTTTTGCTCCTCCAACAGTTACCATCAAATATCCGCTATTTTGCATAAAACCAACAACCTTTTTTGTTTTTCTATTTCGTATAATTCCCTTGTCAGATGCTTCATATAAATCAAATACTGGATGAGACTGAAATTCGTCCTGTAAAGACAAATTTTCAATATTATCATCATTAACTGCGCCGTTTACTATGTAAACTCGCTGTCCTTCTGGTATATCTCCACAAAATAACGTGTAAATAAAATCTTTTCTAAACATTTTAATTCTATCTGTATTATCTCCTTTCACATTTATTATCATTCCAGCTGGAGTTGCTTAACCAAAAGGTCGTCCGTACCTGACATGAATAACCGAACCAAGTGCGTTTCCTGCATATAAGTTGTACTCTGGGTGAACGTGATATTCTTCCTGTTCCTCTGCTGTTATATTTTCTGACATTATGCCTGTAAGAAATTATATTTCTAATTGAATATAAAAATATTATATATAATGTTAAAATTGCGAGATATTGCCCAAAAGAGCCTATCCGAAAATGTTGAAAAAATTGCTAGTGCATTTTCTGGCTATGATAAAAGTTATAAATTTGATAATCAAAATGTTTTAGTAAATTTTAACTCCACAAATTTATTTCATCTTTTACAACCTGTTATAGTTCAAGAACTTGCAGTTCACAAAAGTATCAAGTTAATAGTGCAATATCATGTAATTTTATCAAAGTTACGTGCAATCGAAAAAGATGTACTTGATATAATTTTTGAAAATGCAAATTTCGACAGCGAAATTGCCGAGCCATATTTAACAGCTAAATCACGAAAAATCTTAACTGGAACAAATATTGCCACAGTTGCCAGTGAAATACACCAAGAAATTTGGAAAAAGCTTGAGGAATTTACTTCATCTGGATCAGGTTGGAAATTTGAGACAATTACGGAGGTTTTATTTCACACAGCAAAATATAAAGCACTTCGCGGCAGTTCTTACGTTGATCTCCCTCAAAAAATTAAAACAAACAATGTTGTATAAATATCAAAAACAGCGACAATGAGTGTTTCCGTTGGGCAATTTTGTCTGCAAGACATCCTCAAAATTGCAACTCCAACCAAGTTGAAAAATATTTGCCGTACAGAAATGAATTGGATTTTGACGGAATAATGTTTCCAGTGGCAGAAAATCAGATAACAAAGTTTGAAAAACAAAACGATATTTCAGTCAATGTTTTCGGATTAGATGAGCAAGAAAATGTTTACCCGAGATATATTTCAGAAAATGCTACGCAGTTGACAATAAATTTGTTATTTTATAAAGGACATTATTGCTGGATAAAAAACTTTAACGGGATAGTTGGCAGACAGTATAATAAGTATCATGGAAAAAAATATTTCTGTTACAGATGTTTACAAGGGTTTTCTAAACCTGAAACTTTACAAGAGCATGTTAAATATTGTGTTAACGTTCAAAGAATAATAATGCCAACAGAGAAAGAAAAAGTATTAAAATTTAAAAATTATAATCATAAGCTAAATATCCCATTTGCTATTTATGCAGATTTAGAGTGTCTACTTGTTCCTGTGGCAGGTGCAGAAAATGATCCAAATAAATTGAGTACAAGAAAAATACAACATGTTCCTTGCAGGGTTTCTTACAAAGTAGTTTGTTGTGCTAATGATAATTTTTCAAATCCAGTAAAGTTATATCGTGGCAGAGATCCGGCTGTGTGTTATTAAAAAATTTAATAGATGATGTTAATAAAATATCGAAATTCAAAACAGCTCCAATGAAAATAACATCCAGAGAACAACTTGATTTTGATAATGCAGTTCATTGTCATATCTGCGAAAAGTTGTTAGTAGACTCTAACGGAGTCCATGATAAAGTGCTAGATCACTGTCATCTAACTGGCAAATATCGAGGAGCAGCTCATAACAATTACAATCTAAAATTTCATGCACCAAAATTTATTCCTGTAGTTTTACATAATTTTCGTGGTTATGATAGTCATATCATTGTAGAAGCTTTTGGCAATGAGGAAATTAAATCTAAGCTAAAACTCGACAATGTAGTAAAATGTATACCAAATAATTTTGAAAAATATATGTCAGTTACGCTTGGCAAATTACGTTTCATTGACAGTCTGCAATTTATGGCAGCTCCGCTAGATGAACTTGTAAAAGGTTGTAACAATTTCAATAATCTAAAAAGTTGTTTTGGTGAAAACTACGTCGATCTGACAAAAAAAGGTGTCTTTCCTTATGAATACCTAGACGACTGGAGCAGATTTGATGAAACTTCTCTGCCTGGTAAAGACAAGTTTTATTCACAGCTAAAAGGCGAAGGTATATCAGACGACGAGTACAAATATGCACAAGATATTTGGAGTAAATTCGGATGCAAGACATTTGGTGATTATCATGATTTATATTTGAAAACAGATGTGTTCTTGTTAGCTGATGTTTTCGAGAGTTTTCGTCGAGTTAGTCATGAAAATTATGGATTAGACCCCTGTTGGCATTATTCTGCACCAGGACTATCTTGGGATGCTCTGCTAAAAACAAGCAAGATGGAATTGGATCTCCTGACAGATGTTGATATGTTTAATTGTATTGAAAAAGGTATCAGAGGCGGAATTAGCGTCATAACAAAAAAATATGCAGTGGCTAAAAATAAATGTCTGGTAAATTACAATAAAAATTTACCGTCAAATTATATTATTTATCTGGATCCTCATAATTTGTATGATTGGGCAATGTCAGAGCCGATGCCGTGTAGTGCATTTCATTGGATAACTCCAGATCAATTTCTTAGCGAAACAGAAAAAAATCTCCCAGAAAATTTCAGTTATTTTGTTGAAGTAGATCTCGATTATCCTGAGTCGCTGCACAACCTACATAACGATTATCCGTTTTGTGCAGAGTCGATAGTAATAGACTATAGTTTATTATCACCTGAACAACAGGCAGCGACAACAGCAAAAAATTCGATTGTTAATAAGCTAGTTCCAAATTTACTCAGTAAACGGAATTACGTTTTGCATTATGGAAACCTAAAACAAGCAGTCGACCACGGCTTAGTCTTAAGGAAAGTTCATCGCGTGTTAAAATTCAAACAATCTCGTTGGATGGTAGATTATATTGATTTAAATACCAAACGTCGCGTAACTTCCAGAACTGAATTTGAGAAGAACTTCTTTAAACTTATGAACAATTCCGTATTTGGCAAGACGATGAAGAATATTCGGAAACGCGTAAATATTGAGATTGTAAACGACATAAATCGCAGGAATAAATTAGTTAACGATGACGGTTTTGTCAGTATGAAAATATTTAACGACAGTCTCGTTGCAATACAGAGACGAAAGACAAATTTAAAGTTAAATGAACCAATTTACGTTGGTGCGTCGGTATTGGACATATCAAAGTGGTTGATGTACGATTTTCACTACGGATTTGTTAAGAGAGCCTGTCCAGATTAAAACTGATTGTTTACCGATACAGATTCGCTAGTTTATGATATAAATGTGAGGATGTCTATCAGGATATTTATGACCACCGTGACCTATTTGATTTATCGGATTATCCGGAGAGTAGTGGATTTCATGATCCAGCTAACAAGAAAGTTATTGGCAAATTTAAGGGCGAATTTATGTTTGTGCCAGTTAAGGAATTTGTCGGACTAAGAAGTAAAATGTACGCAGTAATTTTAGATGACAATAAACTGACAAAAAAGCAAAAGGTATTCCTCGTGGGTATGTAAAAAATGTATGAAATTTGATGATTTTAAAGCAGCACTAAACAATAATGTCAGCTTTATTAAAACAAATGTTATTAGATCAAATCATCACAAACCTGAAACAGATACAATTATTAAACGCGGACTATGTAATTTTGATGACAAACGCTATTGCGAGGACGGGGTTAATACATTAGCTATTGGACATTTTTTGTCTAAACTTTAGAAATAATGTTTGAAAATTTAACATTAGCCGATGGAGTTAATAGTAAGGTTAAGGTGTTGATGATTAACGACCAACCACTACGGTTTGAATTTAATGATGAAATTTCAGGTATTTGTTTTAGTAAATTTGACTGAATAAAACTCTCGCTAATTAAATCAGATGACAGCAAATATTTTGATTATCTTGAAAAGTTGAGAGACAATCTCGGACAAAAATATATTAATCTTCATAATCCAATCAGCCAGGAAAAATACACCAAAATAAATATTGACCTAAACCGGTCGAAGGTTTTTGCAAAAGGTTATAAGTATAATGTCAACAGGATAACAATGAGAGAGTTATTTGGATGCCATCGAAAAGTAAGTGGGAAAGTTAAATTTCATTTGTATAAACATGATGAAAAATTATTTCTGGTGGCTACTGTAGAAATACTAATTTTTGGCGAAGAAGTTCTTTAAGACCTCTGAAAATAAAAAACCTAAATTTTTTAAGAAAAAATTCACCTACCTTTTAATCCTCCCAGCGAAGCACATCTCTGCAGACTGAACATTTGGGCCGTCTTTATACTCCGTGCTGATTCTCCAGAAGATTCTTATTGCACAATATTTCATCATCCTTCCGGAAGATTCTTATTGCACAATATTTCATCATCCTTCCGGAACATTCTTATGACGCAGTTCCGGTCATTCATAAACACCGCAGTCTATTTTTAGGCAGAGAACAATATACATTTATCGATCGCAACACTGCAGTCTCTGTCTAAGCTACAGGCAGAGAACATGTATAGTTCGAAAGATAGTCTGTTATAGAATATCTGAAATGGGGGAGGGTGTTTTTCTCTGACAAATAGAAGGGGTCTAAAATCTAGAAAACCTGGTTGATATAAATATGATGGGGGAAACACTGTTAGATCGTTCTGGAGTGGGAGAGAGGGCCTTCTCCTGACAAGTATATTTTCTAACCTGTTTCAAGTTAAGATACAGGTTCGTTACAAATATTTTCTGATGGAGGAGTTGGTGGGGTGGGTCAAAGGTCATTAAAATCTAGAAGTCCTATTTTCCTCTACTGGAGGGGGAACACTGTTAGACCGTTCTGGAGTGGGAGAGAAGGCCTTCTTCTGACAAGTATATTTTCTAACCTGTTTCAAGTTAAGATACAGGTTCGTTACAAATAGTTTCTGATGGAGGGGTTGGTGGGGGGGGGGGGTCAAAGGTCATTAAAATCTCAAAACCCTATTTCCCTCTACTACTAATATTGCCTTTAGTTATTCTTGCGAGAAGAGATAATTAAGAAAGTCCCGAGGGAGTAATTGCACATTGTTGGTGCGAGCAAGCTGAATTTAGAAGAGAAATTCAGAATTTTGTACTGCCAAACGCTGTTAGGTTGCTTTAGAGTGATTTAAGTAAGTCCATAGGGTTAAGACATTATTGGAATAGAATACGGGTAAGTATTGTTAAGGAAGCTGTTTCCTGTAAGGCAGTAAGAAGTAGTAAGTTACGGTAAGTAAATTGGTTGGTGATACCGTCGAGTAGACTAGAATGGCAACTGATAGGCAGTTAGTCAAAGAGTTTAAGTCTAGTGGTAAAGACGAATTAGGTTGTGAAGGGACCCAATTAGAGGAATTTGTAGATCGGAGTCTCAGGGAATACAGAGAATGGCAGGCGGCAGAGAAGGAAATCAGACAAGCCGAGGAAAAAGAAAAGGAAAGAATCAGACAAACCGAGGAAAGGAAAAAGAAAGAGGAAGTCAAGAACTGGAAAAAGAAAGAGAAATTGAGTTAGCCAGATTGCAAGCCGAAGAAAGAGCCAGGAGAGAGAACATGGAGAGACTAAGGATCGAAGCGGAATCTAGGAGGGGCGAAGAACTGGATGAACATTCAGGACCCACAAGCAAAAGATCAGAGGATAGACGTTCCGTCCATATAAAAATGCCGATGTTTAACGACAGAGACGAAATCATCGATAACTTTTGAACTCAGTTTGAAAAGTTAGCTTTAATCCATCATATACCCAAAGACCAGTGGGCAATTAATATCTCTGCATTTTTGCAAGGAGCTGCCAAGGATGTCTACCATAATATGGCGCCCACGGCAGTAGATGATTACGACGCTCTCAAGTAAGCGCTGTTAAGGCATTACGAGTTGTCGGCTGAAAATGTTCGCAAACTTTTAAGGGAGTCGTCTAAACAAACAACGGAGACGCACGCGCAATTTCATACTCGCGTACGCGTGCTTTCGATAAATGGATTAAAATGACAGACACCGCGCTCACTTATGAACGGTTACGGGAAGAGATATTGAAAGAACGTGTCCTCAGTACGTATCGGAAAGACCTGATCGTATTCTTTGCGGAGCGTGAGTTCGCGACCTTAGAAGATATCGGTGTGATGGCTGAGCAATATGAGAGTGCCACTCTCGTCCAACCAACTGGGGTGGCAGGGATCGACCCAGCGTCACTGACATTAGTAGAGCTAACGGTTTGACACCTCTTAGGCGGAATGGTCAAAATAGTGGGAAGCTAGGGGCTGATAATCCCAGCCGTGATCAGCTCCGTGGCCCAGGAAAGTCCCAAGGGGAGATAAGAGCACCCCTGGTAAGAAAGCAGAAGTTGTACGCTACGGCTGCAACAAACCTGGCCATATTCGCAAAGACTGCAGGAAATATCATCCGACGATAAATGTAGTGACACCAGGCACTGGTAGGAAGTGTAAACCAGTAGAATGGTCGAATACAGCAACAGCTACGGTAAATGGAGAGAAGGCTACTGTACTGTATGACACCGGTTGTAGTTATCCAGCCTTGGTGGAAAGCAAATTTGTCAAATCTGCTGATTATACAGGTGAGACAGTGAAAGTCCAATTTGCTAATAAGACTAAAGATTTTCTCCCGGTTGTCTACATCGACCTTGATTCGCGGTATGTGAAAGGACGAATTCAAGCAGCGTGCTTGTCAGGGTTGTCGCACGACGTAATTTTAGGATGTAGGTATGTGTTGCCACAGCCTAATCCTATGACGTGTACACCTGTACACGTGGAGTCCGTGGAGACGGGGTCTATGAAGCGAAGGTCAGGGTCGAAGCCTCTGAACCCCTCGACTTCGCCCATAGACAATTTGCTACCTGGTGAATTAAGGAGACTTCAAGAGGAAGATTCTACCCTTAACAGGATACGCGGTTACGCAAAGAAGGAGTCCGTGCGGAACTTGCCAGACGGAGTAGAGTTCGCGCTGAAACGGGGTATCTTGTATCCATACGCCCGGAAAGGATCCGAGAGGTATAATCAAGTGGTTGTACCTCAATCTAAAGGAGAAGAAGTGCTTAGGCTAGTACATGAGAGTCTACTTGGTAGCAACATGGGCGTGGCAAGGACGAGTGATAGGTTAGTGAGGGAATTCTACTGGCCAGGTGTGTATGGGGATGTAAGGAGGGTTTATCTGTCGTGTGACAAGTGTCAGCGGCTGGTACCTAAGACCTCACATCGCCCAGTGCTACTAGGAACCACCCCTCCGATTGATGAACGTTTCTCGAGGGTGACGATGGACTTGATAGGTCCGTTAAAGCCTGCGTCAGAAAGTGGTGACCGTCATGTGTTAATGATTGTTGATTACGCTACCCAATACCCGCAGGCCGTTGCGTTGAAAAACATTAATTCAGTTACGGTGGCTGAGGCTTTGTTAGGATTTTGGTCTAGAGTTGGTGTTCCTGAAGAGATACTAACTGGCCAAGGGACGCAGTTTGTTAGCCGGGTGTTGGAAGAAGTGAACCGGTTACTTTCCATTAGGCACCTGACTGCTACCCCGTATCACCCGCAGTGCAATGGTCTAGTAGAGCGTTTCAATGGGACGTTGAGGCAAGCTCTGAAGAAGTTGTGCGAAGGTCGACCCAAGGACTGGGATCGATACCTTCCCGCGATACTTCTCGTGTACCGTGAAGTACCCCAAGCTAGTCTAGGATAGCAGCAGTACAGCTGAACAGACCACTTGGCTGAAACCTTATTTATAAAAAATAAAGGTTCCTACAGGGGGCTGAAAAAAAAAAGGTCAATAACATAAACCGAACCTCCTAACTTTTATTATTACCATATAGTTTGAAAAACGGATGATAAATCGTTTGGGTTAGCTCATTTCCGTTACTTTTTGTTGACGTATTTTTTTTCAGATTTTTATGCGATTTCGTTTACTCGCGGGTTACTCAATTTTTTGTCGTTCAGCTCTACTGCTGCTATGAATTAAACAGCCATTATAGATATTATCAATAATGAGTATTGGAGAACCACACTCAGCTAAATTAACTCGAAAGCGACTAGAGGCAATTAAAAAATATCTACCTGTTCGTGATTCTGTTAAGCAACAACTACAATCACGTCAGGAATCTCGATTTGAATTTGAGGAGGATACAAAACAGTTATTTAAACCTATCACTGAGACCACTAAAGGTATTCAACCTGTGTTAGAGAAAACCGCTGAAGCTACAACTGCAACACAGAAGGTTATTGGAGCATTACCAAACCAAATTAAGGAAGCTATAGAGTCTGCCGATAAAGCACGCGCTGAAATTCAAGATGTTAAAAATATTGTAGAGGATCTGTCTAAACCAGAATTAAAAACTCTGTATTTTAATCAACAAGGCTATACAGAAGTTATAACTGATCCTGTTAAAGTTGCTGCGGCGGGATATCAGATTCGGTATCAGCTTCTAAAGCCAGAATTTTATAACACTCCAAAAGACGAGTGGAATGCTAGGGTATTTCGGGAGTACAAGGGTATTCCAAAAATTAGTAAAAAATATAAAGAAGAATATAATGATTTTGTTAATGAAGTTTATGAAATGAAAAAAAGTGTTGGAACACCAGTTACACTATCAAAAAAGCAGAAATCTCGACGGCGGAGACAACCATCACCACCACAATTTGAATTATCACCAATATCATCACCACATCTCAAATTTCCATCACCAGAGCAACCAATACCACGACTACAAACACTACTACAACGACAAGAAGAAGAAGAAGAATCACAACAACCAGTCAGAACAATACGTGAAGAAGAATTTCAAGACGCTCCCGGCGCAACTGGAAGTGGTTTAGGAAGTGGTCTTATTACTTGTCCCAATAATATCCTTGCTGATGTTGATCGACTAGAAATCCTCATCGGAGGAAAACGAGCTGGTAATAATTCATCAGAAATCATTAATGAAGCAGCTGATATTTGTAAACGATTATTTAGTGGCGGCATCATGGATATTAATGTGTATCGATGACTTATTAATGAAATCGCCGACAATTATTACAGTGATTAAATACAATTAGTGATAAAAACAGTTAATAATAAAATGATCGTGCATGGTACTCAACATGGACCTACCATGGTCAGGGTAATAAACTCTCGATTACCTGTATACAGAGCAACCTACGGAGATGGACTAGGTGATGTTATTCAAGGTCTGTTTAGAAGGATAGCCCCAAAGGCAATACCGATTGCAAAGCAACTAGGAATGAAAGCTATTGATGTTGTTCGTGAAAAGGGTATAGGCGCTGTTGGTAATCTTGCTAGCAAAGCATTCTCAGCAATTAA
>JAECUM010054247.1:0-11024 GCA_016617855.1 Megalonaias nervosa
CTTTTGGCGTACGCTGTCCAGCTTGGTGGTTCAGTTTCCAAGAAATTTCTCTTTACTCGTCCTCATGTATTTGCCATTCAAACAACTCGTGACGTGCTGCAAGTATAGTCAGCTGTCATCCTCGACATTCATCTCCATCTACTTGGAAAGTAATACAAGAGACATCGGAGTCACTTTCGTAAACTAAAAGCGACGAAAACTGGCTCTTAAGTTCCATCGTTGTTATTAGATCTTACTGTGGTGCACGAAGACAGCCTTACAGGCCTCGACTGAAGAACATTTCGTCCTACTCTCATCAAAGCTCTGTCCTCATTCTTATACATCACCTGTCTGGTCTATAGTTCTGACATCAGGTGGCCATTGACTAAGAAATAATCTACTTTGAACGGCTTCAAGAACCTGGCCGAGTTAATGATATTTTGGACTGCTTACATCGTCGATTATACAAGTCCCAAGCTTTTCTCGCAAACGCCTTCCATCGAATTGTAGTTGGCGATTCCTCAAACCCCACGCGCCAGTTTTTCATTTGGATACACCTCAGTTAATAATAATCTTCCTGATTTTGGGATCAACGTTGAATATAGTATCCATGGTGATTTTTCAATAGGTGGAACACACCTTACCATCTCCCACTCCGAATCTCACCGGACATGTATGGGTGCCTGATTATAGAATGGCTCATTTCTTCAACATAGAGGCCGAACATACTATAGCCATGGCCGTAACATCAGCTACTACTTTACAACTGATGGAACGAGATGCAATGCTCTCAACCTCCACTTTTATTAAAGACCATCATAGGGCAAGCTATATAATAAATTGCTCTTAGATAGATAACTAACTAGCCTGATGTTTTGCAGCTTGTAGCTTTTGTAGGCGAATCACAGGATATTCTGGAAGCCTCGTGGGTGGGGATGTGAAGTAAAACCTCTTGCAGGTCCACACTGATTGCATAGACTCTCAAATGGACGGCATTTAGAACCCATTGTTGCATTCCGTCATTAACCCAAAAGCGTGAAAGAGTCGACTGAACGCACTTAGTTGACGACCAAGTGCTGAGTGCTTCATTTGTAGCTGTAGTAACTCGGTGCAAAGGAGGAGATGCGCTGAATGTGATACCGAGTACCCCGGAAACAACTTATCGGGTCCGTATGTCACGGCAAATAATCCCCTTTCGACAGTGAATGACCGGTGCCATCATTCTAATGGGATCTGTGATACGTGGAGTCGGTGAAAGTGATGTCATTTGAGATAGGCAGGGTCTTCTGGACAAAAATTCTAGCGAAAATGATTACACTCCATTTGAGTCTTTTCCACTTAGATCCAAAGAACTGTGGTTTTCGACGGTTGTTAATTGATTACGACTGCTTTCCAGTGGCATGTGCTCTAGTAACATCCCTCTGATATTTTGTTAATCCACCCAGCTCAAGCTGAGAGTTGGAGGGATGGAAAGAAGGCATCCTTGGTAGCATATTGGCGAATTCCGTCAACATGACAATCAAAGGACATCTCGGTCTCGAACTATTTCAAGATTTCGGTTATCTCTGTCTAGAACTCACCATTCTAGGTAAAAAGAAGTATGTCTTCCGCAGAAAGGAAAATCGAATTAGTACAATGCTAGATTTCTTGCCTAGAAGGATCAACCCAACTGCGAGTGAATTCCTTCGCCTTCTTGGTTTGCTGAATGCAATATAGGACTCTCAGTCCTAGGCCGCTTTTCTTGGGCTTCTATCACAATGATTTGGTTGCCCAAATAGAGGCAGAACCTTTAACCCTTAGAACAACTTTCACAATCCTCACAGTAAAAGGTTCCATCTCGAAAGGTATGAAAACCTTACTGCATTCGCGTCTGGGATACATATGCAACTACAACCCTGGTCAATCACAATCTCAATGGATGCGAACACAGAGGACTGGTGGGATTAGGCAAATCTCCTATCATTTCTGGATGCCAGTAGAGTGTGGCCCCCTCAGGATCATAATTTAGATATCAACATTTTCAAGATAAAAACAATTCTGAAGGCATTTCATTGGTGGCTGGAGAACCTACATGGTAATGAAGTTCTCATTCTGTCTGACAATTCCACTATGGTGACTTAGCTCAAAGTGAACGCAGAATCAAATCCCAAGAGCTTTTTATTCTTGTTTGGGATCTTCTAAAGTTGTGTCCTCATCGACAAATCCACGATATATCCTAGGCTTGGAAATGTATTGGCGGACTCGTTGTCCCGCTAGAACCAACTAATACAAACGGAATGGATTCTTCTTCCATCGGTTTCAGTCAGTTGGTGCCAGATGAGATCGACCTATGATGGACCAATTGGCGACAAGGTGGAATGGAAAAATCCTAACCTCTCTCTCACCAGTCCTGTGTCTAAAGACCTGGATAGTCGATGATCTTTCCATAGACTGGTACGGCCAAATATATACGCTTCTCAAACACCTCAGCTTCCGATGGTTATACAAGACGCCAAAAAAAGTAGTGTCTCCTCAGCCTGATTACTCAACTCAATGGCAAAACTTGTATCAGCTTCATCAATCTCGCAACAAAATGAACTCGAACTACATCTGTGCAACACCATCTTTCTATAGAATCATTGTCCCCAACTATTTATCATCGAACAGTTTGCTTTGCATCGATGACACATGTTGCCTATTTTTCTTTTGCAAATGCAGTCTTTCTATTCATTAATTCTTGTATTAATTATACCGACTTTAAGTTATAGGAATCTCACAGAGGACATTCTAATGGTCATACGTTTTACCAGAGTAGATTTTAGGGAAGAAATTCCAATTTATTTTATGCGGTAAACGAATGTAAACTATCTTTCAAACATCAAATGGAACAAATGAATGAACTCGTACGTACAATCATACATTTATAAATACAATAAATACAATCGCACATTACTATGTGAAGGGAGGAAGATATTTAAGTATTGTTGTGAATGCACACAGAAACAAAAGATATATAGGCACACAAAACGTAATATTTGGCAATAATATTCTGTTTCTAGTTACAGGGTGACATTGACATGGACAATTGGTTTCAGTAGTGTGTTAACTAAAGTTGTTCAAATTGATAACATCTGTTTACTCTTCTTCATCTCAAACTTTTTCATACTATGGCTCCAGAGCCTGCGGTGTCTCCGTGGTTAGCTTGCCAGTGCGGGATCGAGTCCTATCATCTGATTACCCTGGGTCAGCCACTGTGTTTATTTTTTTTAAAAATAATCTGAACAACTCTCTAACCTCTGGCTATGATAAATCAACAGGTCTTTGAGATAATCCCTATTGATCAAAAAAAAAAAAAAATAAATAAAAAAAATAGAATGGTTTTAGTATCTATCCCACCACGTCTTCTGTATTTGTGGGTACTCTAAAATAGTACAGACTAATTTTGATTGAGGCAATCTATTTAGGCATTGTTGACTTGTTTGTTGCTTTTTATTTTATTTTTTTTATATTTTTTATTTTTTTATTTTTGATAGGACTTACTTTTTTGGATTCCTGTTGGCAGGTTTCTATTCGTTTCATCGCCAAGTCTAATTTTCTTTTCAACACTGGCTTCTATTCCCTTCCTGAGAAAATTTTCCTCAACCTTTTTAAAAGATTAATATCTGGTCCATGCCAGAGATTGACATTTAAAAGTGTTACTTTTATCTGTTCACATCTTACACTTTTTTGATTTTACTTATTACGTTTTTATGCTTTGTTATCGTTTCTTTTTTGTAAGGCTTTATCTTTCAAATTTTCGTACGGTTCATTTGTATACTTTTGGAACATAACCTTTTGTTGGCACTACATTAGTAGTATACTGGGACGATTGGATGTATATGGGACGTCTATGTTAAAAGAGGTGGTTTTCACTATAGGGTCAATGGGAATTTAACATGGGAATGTCACCTGGGGTCAACGGGAATTGAACATTGGTGACGTCATGGGCTTATAGGATTGAAACTATTTATAGGGTGAAATGTGTTTATAGGGACAAAGGGTTGATAGGGACAAATACAGATATACAGAAACAAACAAATACACATGAAAACGAAGACTATGGAAACACACAGAAAAGAGGACTGATATGTTCCACCAATCGCCCCCTCCTATACTACTTACACTTGTGCTGAGGTGCCGTTAAGCACTACTCAGTATCATATCATATGTCTTTCAATATAGATTCTTCTCACAAATATGACTGTCTCTGTTCTTTCTTGGCCCACCCACTTCACCGGATGGAACGGTGTGGTTGAAATGTGAGTGGGTCTTCCAACACTAAGACACATTCATTTGTGAAATCTGCAGTGTGTAGTTTTTATAAGCTTAACCGTTCAGAGTGTCTTATACTTATTTCATCCATTGCGTGCTTTTGTCCACCATTGCGAATGATAAATGATGTATGACGTGGGTCTCAAGTGATTTACAAAGTATGTAGGGTGTTAAAAGTATAAAAAAAAATTAACAAGGTTTTGAGGAAAAGTCTCAAGCCATGAAACAATAAACAGCATCTCCAAATAGCATGACGGAAGAAGAAGAAAAAAATGGCTAAAGATAGGGTCCGAAAATGGGTTAAGTGATTTCTATCTCCAAAATAAAAAAGGCAAAGAGTTTGATAGAAAAAAGAAGTGAGAAATTAATTTTCATTCGCAATATTATAATTTAATTGATTCGGAATATTGAGAAATTATAGTCCGAACCGTGATGAATAGAAAGAAATACTTTTGCATGATTTACAACAGACTGCTCTACAGATGTTTTGAAATTAAAAATAATGTATTGTTAAAAGCATGACATTATTTTCAAAAAGCCTAACTGGATGCCAGTCCCTCCAAACGGCGTGTTGGATAGTAACTGTCTGTGGGGATAATGGATATTATATGACTGAATGTTGGTCATTTGAGAGCATGCTAAACATGTGGACATTTTTAACATTACTTTTCCTTGTGTTGCTATACGGTCTCATCCAAAAGTATTTGTAGCGAAAATGGAGAAAATTACATTACGTTACATTACCTTTTACATGTTTGTCATACAAATTCATAACATTAAACCTATAGACGTTTTTAACATTACATTTTTAGTCAGAGGCGATGAAAGCCCACCCCACCCCACCCCTTAGAAAATATAGCCTGAAATTTAACTTCCCGTTTGATAGGGTAATTTTATAGAATTTCCATACGTTTAACATTAGCTAAAATTAATTTCCAATTGTGGCCATATCATTCCACTTTAAACTTGGGTCAATAAATCAGCAAAAACCAGGGAAATAAAATATTCAACGAGTTTGGAAGAAGTGAATAATAGTAGGAAATAATATATGCGATAAAAGAAGTATTTAATGATGTTCCAAAAGAACGGAAGAAATGATATACAATTGACACTACAGAAAAAGATAAGTAGAGGTTATGGGTAATTGTTGGTTCAATCATACTGTCTTAATTAAATCTAATCTTATAGACAACTTGCACGATAAGCATTGATGGGTAAATATTAATTATAAGTTGAGGTTGCTCCGATAAAGTACCTGAGAGTCTGCAAGGCATACGTACATACATTCATACGGCAGAAGGACATATCCATTATAATGGGAGTTATTTCCTCTCTATTATGCGTGCTCTTCCCAAAAAAAATGTTTTTCAGTATAATAGAAAGATATATCTTGATTTATAAAAAGCTGAAGCTTTAACTGTATATGGTTCTCTTGTGTAATACTCTTTGAGATGTCCCCCCCCCCCGCCAGCTTTCTATTGAGTGATACTCTTAATTTCTTTTGTAACGAACATATGTGTGCGGAGGTGGTGCATGACGATCAACACTTACTCTTATTCGTTCTGCACAGAACATTTTTGCACTGTATATATATATATATATATATATATAAACTGTTCCTTCCCTTTAGATCGAAGCACACACACACACACACACACACACACACACACACACACACACACACGATAGTCTTTAGTTATTGGGTGAACTTCCAATCCAGACACTTGTTCACAGGAGGGCATTACATCCTATTCCAGACACACAACCCAGTTTTGCAATCCTTAATTCATCTAGCAATAGTCTTCATTTTCTTTCGAACGGTCCCCTGGAGAGAGAGAGAGAGAGAGAGAGAGAGAGAGAGACAGAGACAGAGAGAGAGACAGAGGACACTACATCCTATTCCAGACACAACCCAGTTTTGCAATCCTAATTCCATCAAACAATAGTCTTCATTTTCCTTCGAGCGATTTCCTGCAGAGAGAGAGAGAGAGAGAGAGAGAGAGAGAGAGAGAGAGAGAGAGAGATTGTGTGCATTGTTTCTATGAAACACTGGAATTATTATACTGAATAGCGTGCATCAAGTTATTTCTTTTTCCAAATTATTTCATTCTTTGTCTTCAGACAGCAGAGCTTTGAGAGAGAACTCGAGTCATGAAGTTAACATGGTAGTGTACCTGGTAATAAGTGTCCATACGTTCCTTAGAAAAATCGCAGACATCAATAGTGACTATTTTTATTGAACTATTTGCATAAAATATATATTTTACTAGTTTCTAATAATCTATATATCTCAGCTGATTAATACTTAACATTGTAGATAGTCTATCTTTGAGTGAATTTTGGAAACATTTATAAAAAAAAGCATTAACTCTTTACTAACAAACTTGTATATGACATGTTTTTATAATATCTCGAATGGAGGCTTCAGAAGAATTTACTTTAAAAATGTTGATGTTGTTCTCCCTCACCCCCCAACCCCCCCCCTCTCTCTCTCTCTCTCTCTCTCTCTCTCTCTCTCTCTCTTCCCCACCATTCTCTCTCCGAAAGTATTAATATATAAGGCCATCACATGTTTCTCTACTTTATGTAACAAAATACTTGCTTTCAAGTAACAATTTCAATTCCCATGAAAGAACCAGTGTTTTTGAAAATTCACAGATGTATGTCAGAAATGATCAACACTGAAAATATTGTCAGTCACTATACACGCGTGTCTGTGAGTCTCTTGGATTTTCAACACTAGGATGTCGCTGATGGCCACTAGCTCTACTATTTCTCATAGTTTAGGGACCACCTAAATTTTAGACCAAGCTACAGATAGTTGTCAGTTATCGGAGTCTGTTTGATGTAGTGATGCAGCTACTGTAATAAAATTACAGATACATTGATGATGTTTTTAGTTTTTATACTCATACGACGCTAGTGGTGTCAGTTTTACCAGATAGATTTGTAAAATACATAACACTTTAGTCATGCCTCTAGAAGTTTTCTATATAATGGAACTGAAAAGGCATTGAACTGAGACAAAACCTTTGTTACTTGTATAGTTGATTAAAGTAAAGGAGGCCATTGCATATTTGGTCACGGTAATCATAAACATACCAACTACTTTATGAGATTCAAATCACATGTTTTGTGAACTATAATTAAAATTTATATACAAATGTATAAAACGTTCCTAAATATGTAATCTAGTTATCTTGGATGAGGAGAGAGGAATCTGGCTTGTTTTCAGATATTATTTGTTACCCATTATGCATTGTGCATAGAACTCTCTAACGATTGGCATGTGTCAGCAATGTTCTGAAGGGTTCTAATAGAAAGACTGGTGTCAGATCCTATAGAAATAGTTCATAGCTTAGAAACGTTTACAATCTGCATGTTGTATACATAAATAATTGTCCATTCACAAGGGATGAAATATGAATACAAATATGTACAATACATGTACTTGACTTGGTGAACTCCAGATGATGCATACAACATCGACCTCTGAGTCTGTTAGGCAAAATTTTCGATACTGCTCGGATCCCTATGTACAAATAGTATTATTCACTTGGTAAATAAGAAACTACTGTGCAAATACATTATTGATAACTGAGTGTTGTTCTTACATCACTACAAATAATGAAGAATCCAAATATCGCATGTAAAAAGAAAGCATTCTGATAGCCAGAAATCCCAGTTAATGGTATCCCTATCAATATGGTAACACTAATACATAGGTATCAAGTTTCGCCTGTCGGCTAATATTGAAACCTTTGTTGGAGAAGAAGCAGCCCAACAATGAGAAGGTGGAGATGTTTCACTATAGCAGAGACAAGGAGAGTACGGAAAGAATCATAAATCAATTTGTGAAAGAAAATGGAAATACTGAAGTACTGGCTTTAACAATGTCATTTGAAATGGATGTTAACATTCCAAATGTTGATATTATTGTTAATTAGTGTTTGCCCTCTTCATATCTTTGTTTATGGAGATATGTAATCGCGATGGCAGAAAAGACTTTGCAGTCTGTTATGCATGTAAACGAAACCATTCAAAGAGTTTCAGACGACAGTATAAAGGAACTTGCTAAAGAAATGTCTTACAAGTTCGCTAGAACTGAATCTGACCCTCTGCACATTTTGTTAACAGAAATGCTTTATGACGTATGGCAATAACCTGTCCGTGAGTTCATGTTTTTGACGATACTGTAGATAAATATATGTTTTATTAGGATTTGGACACATTGGAAAGTTCATTACTGACAAACAAATATTGTGACTTTATAAAGCGTCCAATATTCTGCCATTGAAAACACTATTCGGAACTACTTTTTCACATGTCACAATAATGCAGTGGAAGGATACAAAATCACACTTGGAACATGGTTGGTCTTTTTTGTCACAGTATGAAGGTCATTAAATTTATCTGTATTCCAACAGTTGCACCAAAGGTCGTGTCTTGAACCGGCGTAAATGACTGAGTGATGTTCTGATCGGATGAGAGGAGCAAGTGAAAAGACATTGTTCAGAATACATTTATCAGTGACACTGAATTACATCTGAGGTTTCTTTCTCGATTAGTTGAAAAAAGCAGGGGCTGTTCCGATTGCCGATCCCACCTCACCCTCACTGTCCATATTAAATCTGGAATCAATAATTAATGATGACGAAGAGAAGGCTAACACAACAATAGCAACATAGTTTTTTTCTTGGACTCATCACAAGTAGTCTCAGTCATCTGTGCAGCTTGCATGCTATTATTTTGTACATTTTCTTCGTCACCTTTCAACATTCTGTAAGGAATTAAAATAACCCAAGACAACCAAATGCGGTCCCAAACGAAAGACGCTCCTCCCCTTGTGGGAAGTAATGTACAAAAATGGTTTTGCATACCCTATTATGCATTAATCTGCCGCTTTTGAAACTTTATAACATATATATATATATATATATATATATATATATATATATATATATATATATATATTCCGTGAAAAGTGTGATTTCATAAATGTCCATATGTAGAGGCACACATATGTAAATAAAGAAATTGTAAGTATAGGGCAATGTACATGGGATGGTTCACCAACCCATAACTACCTGTGTATGGAAAATATTAAAGAAAACACGTTTATTACGCAAATACTGCTGGAAACATTGTTTAAGTGGTACACCCTTTCCTATGATGACCTACAGGGAGGTCGAATAACTGAAACTAACCAAAATGAAGAAGAACGAAGTCAGGAGAAAAAAAAAAAACCGTAACGAGCGTGTTATAACGTCTAAGGGAAGTATAGGGCAATGTTCTGACGTTTTGTGCAATATGAGAGGAAATCACGCCTATCTTATGCAGTGTGGTACTTTCGTGTATCTTTTTGTGTCAGTATCGTAATGTATTTGTCTAAAAATGACATTTTTGTCATTATCTATTTTTGGAAGATATTTATTTATTATTTTGATGTGATTTGCAGTTAAACTTTTGGATGTATTTTCTTTTTTCCCTCGGGGTTGTAAATCAACACAAATTGTATGCCGTGCATATTTTAACTCCTTCATGCTCTGATTCGCTGTTTTCTTTTTCCCATCTGTCACATCCTAGAAACTCATTATCTGTCAAAATCTCAATGAATTCATCCTGCCATAGGATCCCGTATAGTTACATGATAAGTGAGATAATACTCGAGAACAGATCCTCATGGCCCGTAAAGCTGATTATATCATCTGACTCCGATATCACATTTATGACATGGTCTAGTACCTAAACATATAATGCTAGCAAACATGATTAAGGTATTTATAATTGCATGTTTTGGTGTATAGTTAATATTTTCCAAGGTATACATTTTTGCAGTGATTGCGTGCAAATGCCATTGAACATTATATATGGAAAGTTTAGTTTTTAATTGCTTGGCGCTCTCATCTATTTCTTAGTTGATCGTCATTCTCTGTTTCAATCTCTTGTCTTTTACTTTTTAGTTTTGAGAAAATAGTGATGCTCTTTTCTCGCCTGTAACTCAGACATTTTATTCCGAGACTATCACTGCTCAACATTTTTATCATAATATTCTCTGACCAAAATAGGAGTTTAAAATATTCTACTCGTATTTTAGTGACATTCCAGATACAGAGAGAAACCGTTGGGGTTGAAAATATCGATTCTAACATCATCCGACAATATTTGATATTTTTTCTATCAATATTATAATAACACAATCATTTCTCTAAGTGATTTATCCTTGGAGATCTTCACTACTTAGGCTACTATATTCGGTTGCTTCGTCATCATCATCACTGCAGAATAATTAATTCGTTTCATTATCTCTACTCAAAGTCATCGACTTTAATTTTTCTTGAACATGTGATGTCTTTTCTGTTTTGTTTTCGGCTAATACCAATTTGACAGCGTTGTTGTTGCAAGATAAATCCTAAGTTGATTAATGTATCAGTATGTGCCGGATATGTGTTTATAAAAGCCATTTACTATTCTGAGGACCTCTTGGACGAATCTGCATGATGCATTGCAACGAAACAGTGATGCAATCGTTTATGTTACGCTACGCACACTACACTGATATGATCGGTTAATCCCAGAATCAGACAAACTCATTTTATAAAACAGTAACTCTTTAATACAAGAGTATTTTCTGTCACATATTCTCTGCAACAGAAAACATTTTCTGCCATAGAAAGTATCCAAACTGTGTGGTGGCTATCAATAATCCTATTTCTGTAAGAGCCAAGAAATTGGTGAAGTATAGCCATAATCAA
>JAECUM010054248.1:0-12450 GCA_016617855.1 Megalonaias nervosa
AAATCAATATTTGTTTTCTTTTGTTTTGAGGATATCTCACTAAATAGTTCACAAAGAAACAATGAAGAGGGAGTATAAAGGCAGTCTATCATTTTCATGTATAACCTACTTTTTTAAATAGCATACCTAAATACTATTAAATATGAACGTATTTACAAGGCTTCAACGCTGCTGATCAACAATGAAGTTTGATGATATACGATAGTTTCATTTTGCTATCCACGGACATTGCGTTTCTAAGCTAAAGAAAACAGACGGTCATAAGAATCACTGCATTACATTTATATTATTTCATCGTTTCTTTAGAAATCATGTCTTAAATAAAGTTAGTAAATATTCTAATGCGGAAAAAAACTACGTTGATAGAGCAAGTGCATACAATATTGTCCACACTCCAGACTCATCTAAATTCACAATGTTACAATTTCCTTGTGCACTGTGTTTTGGTAGTCATGTATTTGTATGCACTGATGATAAACTGGCCTCAGATAATCGGCCATTAAATAAAATCCAATAAATTCAATCACGGACATGCAAACACACAACACGTGCTGAATTCAAAAAGGAATCGAATCTTCTTGGGCAATGAGTTCATTCCGACGTACTTGGCTGTACATTAATCTCAAATAATAATACAGACGTCATCTCAAGTAATTCGATAAAGCACTAATCACAGAAGTAGTGGCATTGCAAGTCTTATAACGTATACATAAAAATATCTTATCAGGTTTTTTCCACAAAACATCAAAGCAAACTACCCTCTTTATTCCACCTACTTCAGAAAAGTCTTTGAAAGCGATCCGATTCCATTCGATTATAACTACGTCCTTGCGTAAGAGTAAATCGGTTCTCTGCATTTCATTGGAACTGGTTCAACGTCTCACTAAAATCACCATGAGGATAATAATCCGGGCCAACCAAAGGAAGGTAGTGACAACACGAAAACAATCTGATAGAAAGGTGAATCTTTATACTTCAATTCGTCTAGTTTTACACCACAACTAAAACACTGTATTTGATAATCTTGTCTCGAGTAGACAAAACCTAATCTCTCTAAAATTGTTCGAGGGTGTACATCCATGATATTTATGGGGCGGTTTCCTTGGAAGTCGGGAATCCAATGGCAAAATAAAATAGCTATTAAATGTCACAGAATACGAGCATTCTTCTTCGGTGATAGTATGAATTATTTCATTAAATATTTTTAGATTAATCTGGACGTGTGCACTACAGGTTTATTAGTTTTATCAAACCAATCTAATTGAATCCCATCCATTGATGCATCTGAATTAATCAACCTTAACTGCTATAATATTTTAACTAAACGACATCGGATAACTTCCAGTTTTTCTGCCATCTGGTTCAGCCTGTAGATAGTAACACTTACGAACTTGAGCTTGTGATTTTGTGACCCATGGTCAGATGTTTTAAATATTGTTAAAGATGTCTTTAAACTGACTCAAAATGAAAACACAAAATGAACATCAAACCTAGATATTTTACGTACAGGAGCAGATGTAAATATTATGCATCCGTGTTTATACTAGACCACACACGCGCGCGCGCGCGCGTGCGCATATATAATGCCCCTTTCCACATGCCCCAACTCCTTCCATCGCTGTATGTGTGGACGCTTTGGTGATCTTTCCGTTTACTCAGCTTAATCATTGTACAAGTCAGTTTAGGAAGCAAGATTAAAAATCTGATTTCATTAGGATTGATATATAAATTGCATGGATTTTCGTTACGAGTACGCGGAATATAAATACTAGTCTGATATGCTATATGCTAATTAAACGGCATGCATATTTTACACCTACCCGTGTTTAATAATTCACATCAACATCTTGTTCTTTCAGATGAAGCTAATCTCAGTTCTTGGTTGGCTGCTCAGCATAACAACCTGGATAAAGACATCACCTATTCAGTCAGCATACTCATTATGTGTCAATAGTGTTCCATGCAAATGCACAAGAGACATTGAGGATCGCCTGATAGTGGACTGCTCCAAAATGAACCTAACGGAGATTCCAAAAATGCCAAACGATACTATTTTCCTTTCCTTGAGCGACAATGAAATAACAGTGCTAGATAAAGGAATATTTTCCAATCTTCCACTTCTATTATCGTTAGATCTATCCAGTAATACTATGCGAAAGATTGACCGTGATGGATTTCAAGGACTGGAGAACTTGAGACGTCTTGACCTCTATCAGAATAATGTTCCACTAACAGCAAAAGGCCTTGAACCAGGTGTATTCCGGTCGCTGAAGAATCTTTGCTATCTTAACATCCAAAATGTCCAAGCAAAGAAAGACAACTTTTCCTATCCCGATGAAACTTTTGCTGAACTGATATCCTTGACCACATTGAAAATTGATGGCAAACCTAACGCCATATTTAAAGCAGGGTTTTCAAAGCTCCGAAATCTTTACATGCTTAAACTGTCAAGTGGTAAGTGCATTATGGAGGTAATACATAGCAACACGTTTGCAAATCTACCTTTCTTGACTGTCTTAGATATATCCTGCTGTTACATCCGTACGATTGAACCTGGTGCATTGATTCCTTTAAGATACCTCCGATATTTAGATATATCGTACAATGTAGCTCTTGGTTTAGATGGATTGCGTAATGCCTCATTTGGGCTCATCAATGGCTCAATATCCGTTTTGAAAGCCAACAAACTTTATCCAGATTTCCATCTGAGTGTTCAACTCAACAATGAACATTTAGAATTTTTAAAACAAACAAATATCAAAGAATTATATCTGGATGAAAATCAAATCGAACTTATTTCAAGCAACAGCGACAGGGCGTGTCCGAAATCGCTGGAAAAATTGTCTGTCGTAGAAAACAAATTTACGTTCGGTTATTATATCTTTCAGGCTTACAACTGCAAAAGCTTGAAAATTTTCAATGGCGGCTATCAGCACACAACGCATACCCCATATACACAAACAATCAAGACAGAGCATGTAGGAAGACCTATTGAGGATTTTCCACTTATAACCGATTTTGAAAGTTGCAAACACGATATAAAAAAAACAATCTGCATTGACAAGAACGATGAGCACATTCGAAACTTATTGTCATATAGCAACATATCCAGTGACCATAGATCTACAGGACATTCAAAGAGTATGCCACCCGTTACGCAGACCACAAGATTACCTAAAGGTAATGATAAAGACGAGTACTTCAGCAGCACAAATGTGTTTGTAAAAAACACTGACCTTAACGTTACAAGTATCCCTTTCAATGTTCCACCCAAGTTGGAAGAGTTTCATTTTCAATATGCGGATCTGAGATACGAAATCCCCAAAATAGAATTTAGAAATAGTTCCATCAAATTTGTAAATGTCTCAGGAAATTCCTTCTATAAATTAACAGGGCCGTTGGTGGGGTTGGAAAAACTTGAAACTCTAGATGTTTCTGATAATTTATGCTCACATGTCAGCGACAGGTTTTTTGAAAATTTCAATAATCTCGAATCACTTTTTCTGGGAGATAACTTACTTGGCCTAATTTTGATGCAAGATAGTGACGGAAGAATTTTAGGAAACTTAAGTAACCTTAGAACATTGGTTTTGTCAAATAATCAAATAACGTCACTTCCATTCCAGCTATTTTCAAGACTTCATAGTCTAGAATTTTTGGATATAAGTCGGAATTATCTTCAGACATTCAACATCAATATGGATCGAATGAAGATCACTTACCTAAATATGAGCCGAAACCTACTGAGTTCTCTTCCAGCCAATGTACGAATGCAACTGTCTCATCAGGCCAATTTTAACAATGTCACGATTGATTTGACAAACAATCCATTTCAATGCGATTGTAGTTCATTGGAATTCATGAAATGGGTATACGATGAAAAGAGTCGAATAACATTTACTGGCTTTGAAAATTATACTTGTAACGTAAATGGCAATGAACAATCCTTCATGATCTTAGGCAATCTAATTTTGGGATTGGAGAAAAGGTGTGCAAACTACACTGTAGCAATCTGGATATTGTCTATTATCATGATTCTATTTGTCATTGCACTGATAGCGGGAATGATGTATCGGTACCGTTGGAAACTTCGATACCTCTACTATATGACCAAGAGGAGGTACAGAGGTTACAACGGGCAATTTGACAATGACAGAGAAAACTACCAGTTTGATGCGTTTTTGTCCTATGCGGATAACAACCTAAGATTTGTCAAATTCACATTTCTTCCAAAGGTGGAGACCGAAGGACTTCATTTGTGCATTCATCACCGTGATTTTCTGCCAGGGGAAGAAATAGCCGCTAACATAGCCAACGCCATCCATCGCAGCAGAAAGACTGTAGTTCTGCTCGATGATGACTTTCTTAATAGTTACTGGTGTATGTACGAATTAAACATGGCCAGAATGGAAAGCGTTTACTCAAGAAAAGGAGAAAATATTCTTATTGTGCTTCTCAAGGAAGGGGTAGACCGATGCAAACTTCCACTAGAGGTAATTGACCTCATTCACAAAAATACTTACATAGAACTTCCAGAGGTTATTATTGACATAGATATATCAGATATTTGCAGCAGACTAAGAGAAACCATCATAGACTGATATGAAATGAAACTGTTGGTGCTTCATGCAAGATGTAAAGCAAACATAGGGGCTTGTCCTCCGTTGTTTCCAAGATTTTATGAAATTAGTTAAATGTATTTTTTTTTTTTTTTTTTTTTTTTTTTTTTTTAATGTGGTGAAGGAGATATTACGTATTATATATGCATGGAGTTTGCTTTGTTGGTGACAGAATAAATTGTGTCGAAACACTCAATTATATTGTTTCCTTCCTCTTCAATATCCAAAGTTATACAGTTTCTAAATATAAACAATATTCATATAATATGATAAGGTTCATCGTATCAGTACCAAGAGTGACAAGAAAGATCCGAACGCAGCCGAAGGCACCCAAGTAGGCATCCATGTATGAATTATAAACGGACATGTGCTTTCTGCTTGACGAAATATGTGTAATGCAAACTAAAGAAACAACAATAGCCGGGACATCAAACCTCTCGTTGAAGAATGACATGCCTCATGTAGATCAAATCGCATACACAATAATGGTGTTTTTATTGTTTGTATAAAGGACACCCATGCCACACTAATATATTCCTTCTTGAAGGGCGCTCTTTCATCAGACTCAAACTATTGCTAGTGTACATTGACATTGGAACACATACTAGTATGGGGTATCGACTTCAACCATATGAGATTGAAATGGCCTTTTGTATTTAAAGTTAACTCGATTAAAATAGTTTGATTATGTCCCACCAGAAAAGATATAGAATCATCTAAAACACCTTCTACAAGACATAACACTGAACAAACTTTAACATATTGATATATTGTCTTTTGTCTTATAGGAACCTCTAACAGTACATGCATCTTTTAGATCAATGAATTTCAAGTTCCTGGCATATCCACGACTATACCATCATAGGTGGGTAAGTGGTGTGCACCCGAGGAAAAGAAAACTTTGGCAAGTCTGCCGAAGCTTAACTTATCTTCTCGTACACGTGTGGCTTATATGCAGCTGTAGCAAAGAGGCTGAGGGCGACTAATTCTATAACATTGAAAAATGACACAAAAACAGTCACCGATCAGAAAGTGTATGGAACATATGGCACATTGGTTGACAGCAATTTTGAAAATTGTCTCGCAGAGTGATGACTCTCATGCTGAATTTAGTTCCGAGGCAAAACAAAAACAAAACAGCATGTCCATATGTCTGCGCCAAACCACTCTTAATAATTCAGAAAGAAGAAATTAAGTTTGCAACATGGAATCTGCGCATATGTACCCCAAACTCTTTGTTTAACTTAGTTTTGTGTTTCATTACTGTAAAATATTAGTTTCTTGATTAAATGATAAACGTCACAAATCGGGGTGCGTCTATTATTTAAATCTATTGGCAATTTAATAAATAAAAAATTAATTGATTTGTAGATTTTTAGTTTTATTCTTTCGGTTTGTTGAATTGTCAGATAGACATAAACTTTGTTTTTCTTCTTTTTTTGTGTTTTTCTCGGACAGATACATATTGAAATTTGGGTCTTTCCAACTATTTGTATTATTTGGATTGTCATAACAATTAAAGTCCAGACTGATTAATTCGCTGTTTGTTGTAGCAACAAACTTGAGCAAGCCAATGAGATATCTTGTTTTTCTTGCACTAGTCTATGAACTTTCCATGACGATATTATTAAGAACACTCATTAGGAGCCCAGTAAGAGCGTACAGGCAGAAGTCTGTCACACAGACTTCGTGAGTAAGAGACACGAAACTAAGAAATCTCACTGAACGATAAATAAAGCACATTCAAATGGCAAATGGCTTCAAATTCCTTACTGGTTTTAGACAAAACAAACGTTGTGATGATCTATTGTTCAAACCATATATATATATATATATATATATATATATAGAGAGAGAGAGAGAGAGAGAGAGAGAGAGAGAGAGAGAGAGAGCGTTTTTATTTTCGATTTGCCAGTGCATACTCTGAAATGTTCTATATTACATATCGTCTCTAACTGCCGCTTTCATCCTCCTGTATAGAGTATATGTTATTCCGTGCAGAGTTATACAAATGTGTATCCAAGCCACTTTTCCTGAATAATATTTGACTTGTTCCTTTTCCTTAGTTGATACATTTTTCATTTTGCACTGTCTAATATGAATAATGCAGGAAATGAGCGGCATATGTAATTATGTGGGACTACTCATTATTAGTAACTAGAGCAATGTACTATAGCTATGTCCTTTATATGTGATGTGTTGTTGCATTTACTTGCTATATTTGTTTTAAGAATGACAAATCTTCTCATTAACTGTTTACGTTGATTGCTTCTGAGAATAACAGCTGAGTGTTATTGTTAAAATCATCAGAAGTAAATGAACGTTTTTCTGTTATTCCGGTAGATTAGACCACGTTGAATGTTCGTCCTGTGGGACACTTTGTGCAATATTAATTCCTGGTGTTTTTGACTGTTCCGGTCTATGACTACCGTAAACGTCTAAACTGATACTTAATTTTATCTCAGCATATGGAAGAAAATATATATCTAACTGTAAATAATTATCAGATGTATTATATAAAATCAAGCTGATCTTAATATTATTTCTCAAATTAAAAATCTTACAATTGATTTTGGAAGGTCACAGGACTCCACAACAGATTCAGCTAAATGTACATTTTGCTCGCACGATATGATGATTAAGCATTAGTTTCCGTCCCCTCAGGACGATTACCTCTTTCTAAACTCCAAAATTGCCCAGATAAAAGCGTCATTCTCAACAATATTCTTGAATATATTGCAAAAGTCAAGTGGGGTAGGATGGCGAAGGAAGATTAAGGGATATTATACACAGGGATAATGAGAATTGAGTTTTCATCTAAACAAACAAACTGATTACAGATCTGTTACCTTTACAATGCGCGCCCTTTAGAGTAAATAGAATACGACACTAATTATTAGCTGACGGATAGATGCATTAGTGAAATATTTACTTATTCCAGTCACGACAAATAAAGTAATTCTTTAGTCTTTCGCCTATGTTTGGAGATTCACTTTTCAAGGCGTCATATTGGCACATACCGAGAAACTGAGCGTTAGAATTAACATAGCTAGAAGGGAAAAATGTAAACCTGGAAGAGGACGGTATTAGAAGTAAAGCTTAAGGTAAAATGAATATCTTTTTAAATTTTGTATGCAAAATAAATTTCAGATTCTTTTCTTAGGAAATATAATTCTCTGCACCATGTGTTGGACACTGAACTACCAAGATATATAAAATAAACTATTGTGATTGACAATAGAAATATTAAGTAATACGTTCTACACAAGTTTGGGGTTTGATGTTAGCAGATAAATTAAGCTGTTACCCCCTTTTCAGGAAAGTAGAAGTGGATAAATAATCTCTTCATATTGTGAAAAGTGCTCAACACTTGAAATGGCCAAGATACTATTGGATTTAGTTATTACAAAGTATACTTTTTAGCAGAGCTCGTGATATTTTCATTTGACTGTCAGTAAAACTAAGTGCTGATTATGATGTGTTTAAGTAATATATCTTGAAGGGTTATGAGTTGGTCCCTGAGATATATCGATAAAGGTTTAGGAATTGTTGAAAAGAAACTGGAGGCACCCATGTCAACTTTGCAAGGGAAAAAGAACAACCTTTTGATAGTCTGTGCTCAGCCATAATTATTCATAAAAGTTACGATAACCTCCGACAGCTTATATTAATTGAAGAATTCAAAAACTGCATCCATAGTGATATCAAGATCTTTCTTGGTGAGCAAAAGGTGGAACCTTTGAAAAATGCTGCTCGTACTTCTTGACTCAAAAGGGTTTACTTCTCAACAGATCTTCTTCTCAGCGGGTTTTTGATTTAAAACTTCATCTCAGTCCCATATGAATACTTCCAAATGTCAATCTGGCACAACGTTTAGAAATCAATCTTCTGATAAGACTGAACATAATGCTTATGTCTTCCAACATGCACTCATTGTAAGAAGAAACGGCATGTCGTGTATATAATGTAAAAAGGGCAAAGTCACGGTTTGATATTTGGAGAATTATGAACCATTCATGTCTAAAGGTTATATGTGACTTATTGGTGATTCTGCCAAGCCTATCTCAAATAAGATATTATAGATACGGGAGCGTCTCAGCGTCTTTTATTGTTTTGCGTTTGTCTGAGTTTCTTCTTCTAGTTCAAGTGTTCTTTTTCAGTAGATTGCGGGTTTGTTAATGTTCTTCTCGAATGTGCTAATTTCTCATCAGACTTAGTCTCAGGACCTATGGCTGTCGGAGCAGTGCCTTCTTTGCCTATTGAAGGTATTCATTTATTGCTAAGCAGTTACCTAGCCGGCGATAAGGTTGTGTTTAATCCACTTGTAACTGACAAGCTATATTTGGATCAAAATGTTCATCCTGTTGCGAATGAAACTATCCCTGATTTACATCATGTTTATATAGTTACCGAAGCTATGACAAACAAGCACTTGATAATGATGTTGATCTATAAATTATTCCTATCGCTGACACATTTACTGGACAATTATTTGATGAGGCCACTTTTTCTCCCAATAATGATCAATCAACAGATATTGATCACATTGATCGTCTTTTAAGTACTCATTCTCTTTATTCTAATCAGGGTGGGAAATTCAATAATTCATTGTCGAACAAGAATACGATCCCGAGATCTCCTGTTTGTTTCAGAAAACTGTACGCAAATTTGATGCCACATGGGTACCAGTTTGTTATTTTCAGAGAAATGAAGACCATCTGAGGTAAACGCTGGTCATATCGACAGAATATTTAATAATTTTTGCAATTCATCGTGTGGCGCGCTAGCAACCAGAAATACTACTCAATGTAAACGTACTTCATGCATCATAGCTTTCGCCATCCCAGTGAGGGATCGTAGTCAGTTATCTTTCCAACAGGTGGAGCAACATAAAAACCCGGTCCAGATATTTGGTCATCCTCGGAGTTTATCGTTTGCCAGAATAATCTATTGTTGATCAATCGAGCAATAAATAATTGTCTAAACTGCAATAATACACGTATCAATGAAAACTAATATTGTCTTATTTCATTTTTCGGTGTATCCAAATATATACTATATTAGCACTGCAAGACACTAAAATCGCCCTTTGTCTTCTGTTTCAGTTTAATTAAAGTAGCATATCTTACCACTTTTGGTCTCCTTATTTTGAAACCTTTAGTGGCAACCTATTATATATAAAATCTTAAAGCTACTAACTTCATTTTCGTATCCGCTGATTAGTGTGGCTTTAATAAAACCGCGTGCTTAGTGTTGCCTAAAGAAAATCTCTTAAAAATAGTTACAATTAGAATGCTGCATTTTCTGTTTAAGTACATGGAGGAAAGAACCTAATAAGTAAACACAAAATATAAATTTATTGTCTTATTATTACATTCACTCATTATAACACAATTAATTTATGCAAAACTACCGTGAGAAGAGTTTAAACCTTAAAAGAAAAGAAAATAATTGCTTTTATTTGGTCAACAAAAGTGAAATATATGGTTAGAATGAGAGAGATAGACTTGATACGAATTTATAATAATTATCTCTATGAAATGGGTCAGGACTCGTATTATTAAATGATTAAAAAGGAACGGGTCAGTATGGTTGTTCGCGACTGAAAATGACAAATGAATAAGAGGTTGGTCAGATGATTTGATGACATTTATTGACAATATGGTTGATATTTTATTTGATAATGATATTTCTAACGCTAAAAGAGAAAAATAAACAGCAGGATGACGTTCGGTCTACAATTCCACGAGGTCTGTCAGATAAGCCTCATGAGGACCTAAGAGCCCCTTTCAGACATACCCTCGTCGAATTTCTAAATATAAGAGACGAAACTTTAGAAACTCAGAGGACTGTCTATTTCATGTAGGCCTTTTCTTGTGGCCTACGGGACTCTTCATTTTTGTTAAGACATACCCCTGGCGAATTCCTAAATATCCGAAACGAAACTTTAGAAACTCAGAGGGCTGTCTATTTCAAGGTCTTTATTGTGGCCAGGCACCTAATGAGGTTTGTTTTAGTCTAGCGATGTTTTTTTTGGATTGACCCTTGTGTGGGATACCCCTTTAGTGAGGTCACAAGGTAACGAGCCCACATCATCCTGCTGTTTAATTTTTGGACTGAACAGACGGCACAAACACAACACATAAACTTATCCTAAAGGACGGCACAAACAAACGGGAGCCTTATCTACGTCCAACAGATTTTGTACACTCTCCCCATAATCAACCCCGGGGAGTGCAAAAGTACACCCACCACGTGGTGACATGGTGGGAGAGTGTATTTTGTCTGTTGTGGATTTCGAGGATTTCTCCGGACCCCCAATTATCTTAGAAAAATGGCATCAAAATCTCCTCCATTGACATATGTCGATCATGGGAATCGAACCACGGACCTTGAGTACGAGAATCTAACGCTTTAGCACTAGGCCACACACCTGTCTTGTATATATATATACTATATACTTCTGTTACAAATGTTTGCAGGGTTTTTCTAAGAATGAGAAACTACAGGAACATCTTAAATACTGTATCAACGTTCAAAGTATAACAATGCCAAGCGAAAAAGAAAAAGTCTTAAAATTTAAAAATCACAATCATAAACTAAGTATACCTTTCGTTATTTATGCTGAGTTTGAATGCCTACTCGTTCCAGTGGCTGGCGCTGAAAATAATCCTAATAAATCAAGTACAAGAAAAATACAGCAACATGTTCCTTGCGGAGTAGCTTATAAAGTAGTTTGTTGCGTCGACGATAAGTTTTCAAGTCCAGTAAAGTTATATAGATGTAAAGATGGTGAATCTGAAAGTCCGGCGATATGGTTACTAAAAAATCTTATAGATGATGTTAATAAAATTTCTAACAAATTATTTAAGACAGCTCCAATGAAAATAACATCTAAGCAACAACTTGAATTTGATGAAGCGGTTGATTGTCATATTTGCGAAAAATCTTTAGTACACCCCAACGGAGTCCGTAATAAAATGCGCGATCACTGTTATCTAACTGGCCAGTATCGTGGAGCAGCTCATAATAATTGTAATTTAAAATTTCATGCACCAAAGTTTATACCTGTCGTTTTACATAACTTTCGCGGCTATGATAGTCATATCATTGTAGAAGCTTTTGGCAATGAGGAAATTAAATCTAAACTAAAACTAAAAATAAGATAAAATGTATTCCAAATAATTTTGAAAAGTATATGTCAGTTACTCTCGGAAAATTACGTTTTATTGACAGCCTGCAATTTATGGCAGCATCATTAGATGAACTTGTAAAAGATTGTAGCACTTTTAATAATCTGCAAAGTTGCTTTGGTGAAAACTACGTCGATCTGACAAAAAGGTATCCTTCCGTATGAGTATCTCGATGACTGGAGCAGATTTGATGAAAAGTCTCTGCCTAACAAAGATAAATTTTACTCACAGTTCAAAAATGAAGATGTGTCAGACGACGAATACAAATATGCACAAGATATTTGGAATAAATTTAGTTGTTAAACATTTGGTCATTATCTTGATTTATATTTGAAAACAGATGTTTTATTACTAGCAGATGTTTTTGAAAGTTTTCGTCGAGTAAGCTACAGCAATTACGGACTAGATCCTTGTTGGTATTATTCTGCTCCCGGGCTGTCGTGGGACGCTCTATTAAAAACAAGTATGATAGAATTAGATATCTTAACGGACTTCGATATGTTTAATTTTATTGAAAAAAGGTATCAGAGGCGGAATTAGTGTTATAACAAAAACAATATGCAGTAGCTAATAATAAATATTTTAAAAAATATGATAAAAATCTCCCGTCGAGTTATATTATTTATCTAGATTGTTTG
>JAECUM010054249.1:0-28152 GCA_016617855.1 Megalonaias nervosa
ATATATTAACGGCGGGCACACCTTCGCTTTTGAATGACATTATTTTCAACAAATCGACCGAGACGATATCATTACGTTCGCGTCGCTACATAAAAATATATTTAAGAAACCAAATATAGTTTTCGTCTTTGTACATCTGAATCAAAAAGATCTATATATCTCCCCCGCCTTATTACACATTGATTGCATTTATTCCCGATAGTATATGGGCCATTTGGTGAAGGAATTAGATAAACACGCTTACTAAAAACATGACATTTTACACGAAACGCTAAATTTCAATGATTAAGCGTAATATAAATGAAAATTACCTAAATGCATTTTCTGCAGGTGCTATTACGACTGGAGAAATAAGTTTAAGGTACTATATTCACGATGATTTGGCACCAAAGTACTCCTTTGGCTTCATTTACCATCAAGACGATCGAAGTTAACAAATGATTGAAATTTAGGAATACACAATATATCACACGCATGTTGCTTTCCCCCAATTATAAAGCCCCTATAAGATTAGATTATCAAAGTCTCTCCCTCATCACAACCCCCACCCCCCATCAAGAAACAATACAACAACACAAAACAAATCAAACAATCAAGTAAAAATTGTTAAACTCTATAAACAACTCACTGTCTACAAAACCGTTAGATCTCTTTTGCTTTCAGAACCAGGCTCCTATGTGATTAAATACGCTCATTTTCCAACTTAGACTAAATTAAAAATTTTGACTTCTGATTGGTCAGTGTCCGAGCATTGATAAAATCAGAAGTTAGACGTTTTAGCTCTGTATGAGTTTGAGCCCCAGTTTAACAATTTATTTTAAAAATTTTCCCATCCAGTTGAAAGTCTGCATTATCTTGCCATGATAAATTTGACAATATTTGAATTTTTATGAGGTAGATGTATTAACAAAGATGAAAATAAACTCTTTAGTTCACCTGGAGTTGCTTTTAGTCGTGATAAAAGAGTTCATGAGTTTAAACTGAATAGGAAATTCATCAGTCCTCAGAATTAAAAGAAAACTCTTTTTGAGGAGAATAAAGATTATTTGGCTGTATTTAGCCTCTGAGAACTTTTCATTGTTCAGTGAATAAATAGTTATTGCAAATCAATTAGTAACAAATATAAAACAGGAAAGAAAAACAATAAATTTTGAGAAAGAAAATCTCTTAATAAAATTGGGATTTTGAAATCCATATCTTTATAGGGTTAAATCAGCTGTTGAAGACAATGCTGAAGATTGTTACTTCTTTTGTCAGCATATCTTTCTCGAACTTTACTATTTCAGTTACTTACATGTATACACTGTAAATAATAAAAGAATATTCATCCGAACACACTGGCTGTAATTTCAGGGTATTTTACTAGTCTATGTGGTGCTAATGTGCAAAAGAACTGTTATACTTAATTTACTTTGTTTCCTTGAAGATGATCAAAGGTTAAAGCTATACAATTCCAACTGCAGTAGCAGTTGAAATATTTTGATGAAATTTTACATACGCAGTCATAACGGGAAGAAACGGATTCCAGGCCATGACCACAGGATATTTTCCGGTGTAGCGGGACTGGGGAGAGGCTATCAAGGCCTATATATCTAAAACGCTACATCCCCCAACCCCACAAAAACTTGGCATATGTAATGAAAATTTAGCCACCAAAGAAGTTGCTGTAGCTGACGCACGTGGTCAAAGGTCAAGATCTCAAACAAAAGGCACAATTCTCTGAATATTTACTTCAGATTTTAATAAGCACCAATGGCTAAGTGGTAAGTGTTGCAGTTTTGCTACAGGAGTGACGAGGGTTCAAGTCTCGTCCAGACCGGGCCGGTTCTACAGACGGGTCGTACAAAATATCCCTTAATATGCTGATGTGTCTCTACCCCTCCCCCCCCCTCTCCAATCTACCACTCAATAAATCTTTATTTTTTGGCCTACCCTGCCCTTTATAGGCAAAACGTTTATTTAAAACCATCTGTCGAAATTCGTATCGGTACAAGAATGAGTATGTACGGATATTATAAATATTGTTTCCGATAAGTTGCATGACTGGCAAAGAAAACTTGCAGTGTAAAAGACATACCCAATGTTAATAATTTCCATTCATTTGACTTAAAATCCTTGCTTAATCAGGATATTAACATAAATTATCCTGTAAGTAAAATATACATTATCGGGTTGTATATTGCTAGAGTAGGCGTCACTCACATACATACGTATTTATATGTGAACATAAAGATCATATTCATTAGCCAAGGTTTGAACAAGATATTCTAGTAGAAATATCAAATCTGATATAAACGGATGGATATAAATATCAAAGTACAGGTTAACAAGCTACCATTTTAAAGGGGAAAATTGCTAATGATAGAAAGCTGAAATTTTTATTTCGAACGTTGTAGTAGGTAAATGAATACACAGAAGATCGACGAAATTGCTTGTCTACGTAATGCCTCGAATCAAGAAAAACATTTTTTTCATTGAAAAAATCCCAACAAAACATTAAATGTTCATTATAGGAAATTTTTCACATTATAGAGGCAGTCGCTATTGTTAGGTCTTTGCTGTATATATGATGCTTCTGATTTGTGGCAAGGAAGATATATTTGATAAAGACTCGAACCATCTCGGCTATTTCTGCGAGAAATATATAGGCCTCTGATGTATGTTGGTGTAGTAATTTACTGAACAATCATACATTATGTTCGCGGAAATTTTACCGCAGAAAAGATGAGCCGCAATCTGTTATGACGTACTCGTCTGTTTCTGCGATTTGATTGATTGACTACAGGAATGACCGAGAAGTTACGAATAAAAGAAAAACATAGTTAAATGGATTCGCAACTTAGAGGTCAATCTTTGTTTCCTAGATAGCTGAGGTGGTCCGAATGACACTTATCGATATACGTTCAAGTTGTATTCCGTAGAAATGAGCTAGACGTTGCGAATGCTTCGGTATGTATACTGGCAGACAGAAGTTAAAACGACGTCTACACCGTGACCACTTCTTAATGGTCACTTGGAATGTTGGTTTGTCCGGCATAACCACAACAACTGTACACAAAGATTTCTTTTCCTGTTCTACGATAAGTCATTGGTATTAATTTTTCAGCCACGAAATATAAGTTATGGGACAAGTTCTAACAACTTAGCTACATACAACATTCTACAGAGAACTACTATAACGTATGGGAGAACGGATATTAATGTAAGCAAAATCATAGTGACTGCAGGCGTGAATTAGGAGCACACATGGCTATGCATGCAGCTTGACTGATTTAAAGAATGTTAGTTCTCATTTGTTGATGCAATATAACAATTGTCCTTTAAATAATTCAGTCTTATGGGGTAAAATCAAAATTCCAAATGTCAGCACAATTAACAACCATTGTGCTTTCACTGAATACAGTTTCTTGCTTTGACGGTATTCCAGGATTACGAATTAACCTGTTGAACTATTTTAGTCTAGTCTCCAAGATATCTCCCAGAGGCGAGGTACCTTTGGCAAGGACACATATTAATATACAGGTGCAGGACGTGACCATAGAGCATATTTGTGTCATATGGGAGGGAAAAATTCTGCCGGTCATACCATTGCTTGAAACAGTGTTCTCCATAACTCTGGACGGGCGCTCAACCATTTGATCTGTACATAACAAATGGTTCTTGCTATAGTCCCTATTTCCCCCGCCCTCCTGTTTTTCACAAACCCGTGTCACCATGAAACGTGATCATGCAGATCCATTGAAACTGCACGCAATACTCAGTTACGAGGCCAGAGGTCTTTATATGTGTGATCCTAATTAAGACAGCGGGAGATCTGACCCAGGCATCTTCCTAACTCTAAACATGCGCTCTGCCAACAGAGCCATCCAGTACTCATAGCTACTCCCTGCAACGTTTATGAAGCTTAGACGCACAACTTGTTAAGGTACGTAGTAACTTGTACAATTTTCGTCACTGACTATGACAAAGCAAATTCACTGATTAATACAACAAAGCCATTCTTTTTTCGTCGTTAGAAACGTAGTGCTGACTAATTGTTAATGAAGCGTGTTTCTTTTAATCATATATGTTTTTCTCGTGCTGAAATTTCAAATACTTCAGACAGATCAGAGGAAATCATGAATGTAGCGATACACATAGTGTTGTATGTGTATCGCTACATTCACGAGTTCCTATTTAATATTTTTATACGTAGCGTATCACATTAAAACGCTTGTATATCCCGTTTAAAAATCGGAATACATAAAAATATGCAGACTCACTGAATCAGATGACGTGTATAGTGTGAGCTTATTATTGCAAGTCATTGTACCTATTTAGCATGTATATATCTGAACAAAATTAAGTACATTAATAGTATGTGTTAGGTAGACTGTTTAAAATGTCACTAAAATTTGTACTCTGTCTGTCTGCCTCTCTCTCTCTCTCTCTCTCTCTCTCTCTCCGCACTGTAATCGTCCAATGTGACGGGTAGTGCATATGAAACAGAAGTTTTGAACATCACTCCCTGAGCAAGGAACTGGAGCCACGTCTTTGTATATACAGTGTACTGATAATAAATGAATTCCCGTTTGCATTGTAAAGCGGGTTGGATTTTGTGATTTATTAATGAATTCCCGTTTGTATTGTAAAGCGGGTTGGGTTTTGGGGTTTATTTGAAGAGTTTGTTATAGCCAGTCCAAATACAAAAATCTTGGGATTGTAGGGGTTTGGTTTAAAGGTCACCGGCCATACTACAACATTTTTCTGTTTACATCAGATTTGCATTACATGATTAAAAGTAGTTATACTCGCACAAAAAGAACAAAACAATTATCAGATGTAAAGAAGAAATAATAATTTAATTACTCGAAATAGACGTATACAACGCTGTTACTTCCCCTTAGCTACGATTTCCCACTTATAGAGGACGCCAACAGGAAATGACATACATTTATCCCCACAAGACGAAGTACATGCTTCTTGTTGTCGAAAAATAAAACATTATAAACTATGGATAGTGAACATTTAGATGAAACTACTGAAAACGAATTTACTGTTCAGCCTTATATCGATATGCTTGCGCGACGCACTAGATTGTGTCGCTTTCAAAACCGTTCCATTGTTTCAATTTATTTTCAAAATTCCCGTTAATACAGGTAAAAAGGAATCAATATTGGCTTCCCTATGTCGGCCGACTTTATTAAAAAAAGAAATCGGCACACTTAAAAGAATCCAAAGGAACCAAACTTTGCTTCCTTATGTCGGCCGACTTAATAAGAAAAAATCGACACACTTAAAAGATACCAAAGTCAGTTTCCGGGGTTGGTTTTCTTTGTAATAAAATAACCTTTGTATTTGATATCCTGTCGGTAAGTTTCAGCAAGGAGTTTATTGCTCGCAGCCAGCTGTGTTTATCCATCACCCGGGCTTCTATTTGTTTGCCAGGTATAATCATAATTGATGTTTGCAGGGCAGCTAGTATACACAACAATAACTTGCTTTAATAACACTTTTGTAACCCATACTAGCGAAAAGATTATCATTTGCACTCACAGTGGATGTATTTTAAAATAATTATTTTTATTTGAGGAATATTAAATATAGTTTTTTTCCCCCTAAAATATATTCCTAAAACTTATCTTACATAGTATCTACTTGTTGTTTGATGAAAATGAACTTGTTCAAACTATTGTAGAGCCGAATTGTCTTTCGAGTTGTGCCGAATTGTCTTGGGCCGAATTATTTGGGCCAAACTGACTATAATCTGGCATAAATGATACAACTTTCCCATCCTCTCACCCTATTCCATCCCACAGCTTGAATCCACTTTTTTCTGGTGAACAGGATCTTTCGGAAAAAGAAAGAACCCTTTTTCCCATCATCACTCTTTTGGTTACATCCATATGCAACACAGTGCACCATATTTGCTGTACAAAAGCACGATCTTAAGATATATCACAGACATTTACGTGGGGAAATTAAACACTTGAATGGCTTGGTTGAATTGAAGGGATAAATGTACGTCATATCCGTTTTTTGGCACGCGGAAACTACCGATTATTTACGGAGATTGCCGAATATTTTTTTTTTCATTTAAAAAAGCGGATTTTTAAGTCCAATTAAATATTCTTATGGTCTGCATACATAACAAATGCGTTTGTTTATGACTATAATAATATCACACGTTTGTACAATATAGGTGGCCAGTGACCTTTAATTAAAGGAAACAATCATTGATACAATGTACAACGAGTACAGCTCCATTCAGCTGGCCTTTTCATTTAATATATTAGGATCAGCTGGTAATTAACATTTTACTTAGCTTTCTTTTAATCAGTGATATATTTAGACGCTCTGATAAAAAAATTCATGGTTTCTTTACTAGCCGAAACTTTTCAGTAGAAAAATGACGCCCTCATATCCGCCATTTTGCTAATAGCTTCACATACTATGACTAATTATTCCGGACGCTTGTGTCCGCTCATACTATATCATTTCCGGGGCATCTCGAAACTGATCACTTCCATTTAGGCATTATGGGATTGCGCACTACATGCAAAATTTACTTCCTTGGAAACCGAGCTTAACAACGCTGCAAAAACTACACATCTCCGAAACTGCTGATTTCACAACTGAAGTTTTCCAATGAGTATTGGGAACTTTGCGTTTTGTATACTGATAGTGATAATTTTAATTAGTTAATTTACAGTCAAGACAAATATCAGATAGACATTAGAAAGTCATGACAATAAACAAAGTAACTGACAAGTGTTTAGAACTATTTTATAATATTCTTAACACATAAATTGGACAGTAAATCGTACTAAATATAAATGGTGCATAGCGGTGTCCGTCCTGTTGCTTCTAACCACTTCACACCACTAGAACCAGGGTCGCCAAAACGGTTGACCAATGAGCAAAATGAGACGGTTCCTGGTCGTAGTACCGCTCAAAGAAGACGAGTATGATTGAGTCTGAAGAATTCATTTTCTGGGACCGGGGGGGGGGGAGGTAAAGTGAGTCGACGGAATGTATTTTGGAAGAAAACAAACTTTAACAGATATTCTTGCTTTGATTTTAATAGAAAAAGAAATTATCCGTTATATTTAGATGAACAAAATAAAGTATCTTGTGACAACAGATAAAAAACTATGTTGGTTCGAGAGATGATTACTCGAGTTATTACCCGACGCCACGTTTCAGCTATAATTAATATTATTACATGCTCATTTTTTTCTCCGTTAACTTTACAGTGTCAGAATTGTGCAATATTATGCGATACTGCACTCCTCGCGCTCAATTCATACTTAATGCACGTGAATAAAGGAACTACCTTCTATTGTAAACAAACAATTCTATTTTCTAACGTAAACAATTTTTTTTATGAATGAACTAAAGCAGATATTTCATGGACTGCCACATACCAGCAAATGTTTCATAGCCTGCCACTTAGCAGCAGCTTTGGCACATTCCGCGTTAACTTCTTTGATACAATGTTTCAAATTTAGGTTAGCTATAGACGCCAGACAGGGTCCTCACAATAACACGCAAGTTATAAGACATAAACTGTCTTCTTTAGCTGGTAATAAAAATGGCAAAAAAATATACTTACAATTTTACATCCTGAATTTCGTCAAAATATACTTTCGTAGTTCTGCAAATCCGAATTACATCAGCCATGTCATGGGTTCTCAAGGTTAATTACACATTTCGAAATTGTACTGTAATTTCGAGTATATTCCAAGTGCAGTTACAGCCTCCTTACTGCACTCAAAATGAAATAAACATTAAATTCCACAGTGTCTTTTCGATAATTGCAATTGAAAGGCTTCATAATTTTCCCACATTATGATCTGAATCATTCAATGACAGAACAGAAACACGCATGCCGATGTTAACACACTTCAATACGATTAAATTGGCAGACGCTGCTGGAATCCGATGCAAGTTACTTCATGTAGATAAATCCAGACCATAATCACAAAATTGCGTCGAATCGACAAAAATACCAAAACGTATTCATTCCAGATCAAATGGAAAAGTTGTTGCAATGCGTATTCATTAACAATATTACTCCAAATTTCAATTTCAAGTAGACCAAACGCCATTTTCTTTCGAAACTTACGTCTAGCGCGCGACCAACTTCAAATTTGTCTGGGCGGAGTTACGTGCGCATTAATAATGTTGTGTAATGATGCGGCTACGCTTGTATATTTAGTTTGGAAAACGGCATACATTCGGTTACTTTGTTTATTGTAGTGTATTTTTGTTTATATATTTAAGCATTGGGAAGAATAAGAAAATGAGCATATAATAAAAAGGTTACTGCATAATCCCGGAAAAAGTTATTGTTCATATTAATGATAACGTGATAGTTGATAACAAAGGTGAGTTTAGGTTGATATAATGGTTGAACTCTCAAAGTAATTATTGAAAGCATAATTAGTATTGAGGCAAACTATATTTGTATACATGTATTTTATCAGTAGATATTACACTGCTATAATGATGCATTTATAACAGTCAGTATAATCGACGAATCTACCAGATACCGACCATTGTTGTTATCTCATTCAGGCAGACTCTCGTGTTGTTCCGTAAGGTCTCCGCCAACCTAACACGACGGAGTTTGCAATTTTTTATCATCAATATTGACCCTCTTCCTTGTTAATTACTCAATGCTTGCAAGTAAGAAACTTTTACCTTTAACGTATCTAAATTGCACAATGTCTGTTTTTGCAGAATGTTTTAGTTTCATAATCAAATGTATTCTAATCAGTCAATCATCTTTTTCTAATGCTGAATCATGTTACTCTATTTACGCCTTCACTAGTAAGGTACGAACTATTCCTGATTTAGGGACTGTATACAAAAGCTGTAGTGCATTCATGTGATGTCTTTAACCCTTTTTTTTAAAAAACTTTTGACGAATATTTAAGACCGACGGAAAACAATAATTCATCATTTTTTCATTTGACGAAAGGAAACGAAGTTGTAAGATGAAACCAAATTGAACAAAGTGTGATAAATAGATAGTAAATAGTAAAATGGGTTTCTGACATTTGTTACGTATATGTAAATTTAATTATTTGTGTTAGTTTTTAAATTCTTTTTTATTCTAGTTTTTGTTTCATTATATTTTATTGAAACGATTATTTTCACGGGATTTGATATTTTTGAAAAAAAAATATCAGTCTAATTAGAACGTAAAAGTATGACTTAAGCACTATTTTTAGCTCACTTTGGTTCATAGATTTTGTCAACATCGAGTGAAAACGATTGGCTATTACCAAGGTCATGTTCTGCTTGCGTGATAGCTCTAATTTGTAAACAACTTTTTTTTTTTTTAAATATTAAATCTTACAGTAAGATTCGTTAAGTTCTTTCAAGGCGTACGTGTCTATCGTCTGTGCGCTTTTATTGCGTTGTTTCATCTGGCTGCCCACGTGGGCCACCATGTGATCTAAAATTGAGGGTTTTAATACTCATTCTTAGAGTTTTTCAGTCAGTCGTATCTTACCCATTGAGGGTACGTGGTGTTTCTATTGTTGATGCCGGCTTGTTCTGAAGTTCATCTATTTTTTGGGATTTAAAAATTTAAATTTTCTAGAAAACAACACAAGTGTTTTTCTTTATGAAAATTCTGGGAAAAAGACATTCAGTGGAAATTTATTCTGGAATTCTAAACAGAACATTAAAAATTGTGTTTCAACGAGGAATTGTTGCCATCAGTACAACGACCTCATCTGACGTCATCGCCTTCCATATTGGAATGTCATCGAGATTCGAACCTGGATTCAATTAGAACTGTTTAGTGATAGGACTTATATTTTTCAATTCTAGGATTAATATTTGTATTATATTAACAAACCGTAAGTCCTATTTCATATTTTTACCTTGTTTTCTAGGGAAATAAATTATTTTGTTAAAATTTACAAAGCTTGTTGACTTCACTCTTTTCTTTTGTTACATTTGTACGAGCCTACACGTAACATATTACAGTTCTCTAGTGTCGATTGGTAATCTGCCATCTGCGTGAAGAGCTTCGTTGTAAAATCAGGGAAATAGCAGATACGTATTAAGTGATGTGTGTGCGTGTGTGTGTGTGTGTGTGTGTGTGTGTGTGTGTGTGTGTGAGAGAGAGAGAGAGAGAGAGAGAGAGAGAGAGAGAGAGAGAACGACCTCTCCCCTTTTCAAAAGTAATCCCAAATACAATCCCAGTTGTAAACACCGTCACTACTTTTAGTATGGCATCACATATTGTGCCTGTACTACGAATAAAGGTATGCCCTGAATCCGATAGCATCTTTGCTGCAACCGGAACGTCATTTGCCTTTCTTACATCCATTTCATCCACGGTATGAATCTGTTGAATATCACTGATCTCCATTACCACTTGAAAATTCCAAATAAGGCCTCGAGATTTTCTTTTCTGTCCAGGCCAGTGATTTGTCATAGTTTATCAGGTAACATCCTTTTCATTTTCGTTCTTTATGTCATGCCATTGCTAACACTTGATATTACTGAAACTTGAACAATGCGAACGCTGATAAAGTATTCAAATAGGACGTTTTTTTTCCTTAGAAATTCACTCGATATGCAAAGCATTTCACTGCTTTGACCTGACCTACTGCTGACCTACTGCTGCAGTTTTAATGCTATGAAACTTAGATAAGGTATGATTTAAAAAGGTATATAATAATTCACGATTAAGTGATACGTCTGTTCTAAGATTCGTGCGTATGGTGCGGGTAGATCATAACAGTTGTTACGAGTCTGTGGTCTTAAAATAAGTAATAGAAAAGAGTGAAAGACAACAAGCTTTGTAAAAATTTAACATATAAATTTATTTTCCTAGAATACAAAATGAAAATGAGAAGAAAAAAAAGAACTTACGGCATTGCGAATTAAATCCCAAAATAATCCAAGAATTACAGACACAAGTCCAAGTAATTTAAAGTCCTAAATAAAACTTAGTACAAGCCACGAAGAAATCCCAAAAAAACTGAAGGCGATGACGTGTCTGGTATAGCTTATAGAGTGTCGATGTGCCAACTGTCTTTTGTTGACTCACAGTAATACAATTCCATGTATGAATTCAGCATAAATTCCAGTGAATATCTCTATCCAAGAATTTTATCAGATCACTTTTGTATTTCCAGAGAAAATAATCGCTTGAATTCAGTAATTTTAACAACAAAGATTCCAGTTCAAAACTACTGGTCACAACATATAATATGCAACTTGAGAAAGTGCTAGATGTTAAAGTGCGAATGACCAAGTCCTCACAATTACAAGAATATATAGTTGACCTCAGGTAACAAGTAGCATTTTTAAAAACAAAAACATTACCTAATGGAAAATAACCTTTAAGAATGATCCTGATGTTTACAAAATCAAAACTATAACCTGGATTACACTCAGGAAATTCCAAAACTTTGACCCATATAAACATATTTACTTCTTCTATTAATAATGATCCTGATATTAAGCCTATACACACAGAGAATAATCTAGCTATGTATTAGTTGTTTACATAAAATAAAAAATAAAAAACTCAATCAGGTCAAGCAGAAATGAACTCAATTTTAGACAGGGTCAAGTCCAGCATACAATGTTACATTACACAGCATGTAATGAAATAAATAAAATAAAACTAACGAACTATGTAAATTAAATATACATAACACAGTGTTAAGTAACGTTGTTAAATTGCAGAAAGAAAAGATGATGATGCTAATTGATGTTATAACTATTAAGGAAAGCATTGCAGAATTAAAGGATAAAATAATCTGGATCTTGTATTTATCGAAGTTTAAATTAACAAACCACTAAAAAAGTAAATAAAGTCTGAAGAAGTGAGTGATTAGATAAAAATGCCCTTCGATAAATACCCAACTATGAACATTTAATGCTTTTAATTCCAATTTTATTCGTTTCTATCGTCAAATCAGCAGACAGCTTAAACAAATCGTTTGATTCTTGACAGTACCTAGTTTTCATTCACTACCTTCCTCACATGGCGCCAGAACACCTAATCACATTTTTGCTAGGCAAGGGAAGTGGATCCATTTGAAAATATGTGTAACCTTTGGCAAGGGAAGTGGATCCACTTGAAAACTATGTGTGTAAAACCCTTGGCTAACGAAGAGGATCTAAATTATACGAATGACAACAAACGAAATATTGACAGTCGCTGTAAATTTCAACTTAGCAAATATCTGCTTTGCATTCACTGGTATTGCTTTGTACGCATTTCATTCTTTTAAAAAAAATGCGTTTATATTTAGGAAGATCCTCTGCTCTTACATAATATAATCGTGCCTTACAATAACAGCTCTTCTGTTTCTCCGCAATCACTGTCAGACTACAAATGCAGTAATTTATATAGCTAAAGTTGCTAGTAAAAGCTGCCATGTGCTTCGTTTGATATCAGAGGTGAGTGTTGGAGTGCATAGAGGAATGAATGTTCAATTAGATTTTGAACGTCTTATCGGAGACTTTATGCTGCAGAGTTTGATTTGAATATAGATTCCTTCTTCTTGTTATTATTATGTTGGAAGAACATGATACAGACAAGCCTTGATCGAAAAGTACACAGGAAACAGAAAGTAGATCTCAGAATCTCAGAATTTACCAGTGAACAAAAGTCTGCCTCAGTATCACGTGACCAATTTTAACCAATCACATTGCATAAAACAGTAAATTCAAAACAACTGGAATTAATTTCCCAACTTCTTTTAGTTTTGTTGATTTAAAACCGAAGAGAAACACAGCTACCAAGATATACAAGGTTGTGGATCCTCATCAGCCTGGGATGTCAAGTACACAGGATCAAATAGACTGTGAGAAATTTGTTCTGTGTCAGATGGACACAGCCATGGTTCTCATCTGTTCAAGACACTGAGTAGGTTACAAGACCCCAGCTGACGATCTCATTAGTTTCAACACCACTGGTTGCTTCCCAAGATCAAAAAAGTCTTTACATATGGATGATAGAACATTAAGGCTACGTCCCAGCTTCAAAAGGCCAAATTTCACGACCTGTGCTAATTGGGCTTCAACAAGACCAGAGTTCAACGGGCATTACGACAATAGATGGCGCTGTTACATCTCTCATTAAAAAAGGCTAACTATCCAATGTCTTGTTTATATGATAGATTCTAGGCATGAAAGACATATCCACAGATACCCCACCCACAAGTCCTGGTTAACTTGCCGTATTTCACAAGCTGTTGGTATGGCAAATATATGTAGTATAAAGGTATTTCGCTTCCTCTCCATGGGCTCAGGGAGGAACTAGGATATCTTTTTTAAGCCAGCAGTTATATATGTTGTTGCACACACACACACACACACACACACACACACACACACACACACACACACACACACACACACACACACACACACACACACACACACTGATCCTTTTGTGTAACTTTTCAGTTTCTCCGACATGCTGAAGGCTGCAGATCTTACATGTGACGAGATAAATTACATTCTCTGCTTTGTAAGTTCTGTTTGGACCATGGGTATTCAACTTTTCGCTAGTGGCTGTGCTAGAAAATGCTTTGGTCACAACTGAAAAGTTACACAAAAGGAAGATTGACTTCACATATCTGATTGGATGACAAAGAAGCTGCACAGAAGTCCAGTTGCAGAACACTTCTCTTCCCATGGCCACACATTCAGCGATGTAACAATTATTGCAGTCGCTCACAACCCCTAATGGCGTTCCGAAACCAGGAAAGAAAATGAATGTTACTGAATTATCAGCCTTAGAACATTGAAATCAAGCAGTTTAAAAAAAAAAAAAAAAAAAAAGAAAAAAAAGAAGGTACGCACAAGCAAAATCATCATCGTTTTGCAGCCGGCACATTTTCATTTAAATAATTCTTTCAGTTTGCTTATTAGTCACCGAGTAGCCTACAATTACTCCTAAAACAATGAAATATCCGAGATATAATTTGCGGTTACGCAAATTTACATTATAAAACAGAAGGCGATATGGCACATCTATTTCTAGGTCAATATAAAATACATTTTATCATCAGCATCAAGTTAAAGCCAACTAATTGAAACATAAAAAGTTGCAAGCTTTCATTCCTAAAGAAATAGTCATGTAAACATTTTTTAACCTCAATGCTTTTTGTGTTTTCTTTTTGTTTGTCTGTGTTTTGTATTTGCCTTTGAAAAAGACTCATTTAGAGTCGAAAGAGCTTAGGCTAGTTAGAAACTAGATTTACACTGTTCGTTGTCAGTTTATTGCATTTATCTTAATAAATTCCTGACACACGAGATCCCTTTCTGGATCCAGTGCACTTGAAAGGACTGTTATTCGCCATATATTTATATGGAGACCAGATTTTGGCTTAGGCTGTATGAGTCACTATCCTTCGGTGGGAAAGGTTAAGGGGACTAAGGGTCTTGAGAGTCTAAAATGGTACTGGTTAATGTTGCTGTATCTCTTCCTAAGCACAAACCCAGACAGTTTTAAACTAATTTTATATCGTAGTTTATTTAATTTTACTCTATTTTTGTCTTTATTTAAAATAGTTTGAGGCCTTTAATGTAAATCGCAATTACAAATAAAAAACCGTGATTTGTTTGATCTATTATTTTTTGGACAAGCCTGTATAGCATATGCAACAACACAACAGCCTAACAACCATTCGCTCCTCTTTTGAGCACTTAGTTCACAATATCATTCTTTTATGGTAGACTTCGGTATGAAATCCACATGAAATCTTCTTTAACAAAGTAATACGGATTCTTAAGTCTAATATAAACTTTGCTAAAATTTGTATTAAAAACAATTAACAATCTTAATTCCGTATGATGATCGTATTGCTGAGTAAGATGATTTATTTTATTTGATTACTTTTACAACCGTGAACAGACCGCTCCGGTGGCCTAGTGGTTAGAGCGTCCGCCTCGGATGCGGGAGGTCGTGGGTTCGATCCCCGGTCGAGTCATACCAAAGACTTACAAAAATGGTACTAACAGCTGCCTCGCTTGGCGCTCAGCATTAAGAGGTTAGTGTTAGGACTGGTCGGCCTGGTGTCAGGATAATGTGACTGGGTGGGACATCATGCTACATGTCTGCGGCATGATGCCCCAGTGCTAGACATCACTATAAACTGCCACACTGCAGACATCGTAGCGATATGACTGAAAAATTGTTAAAGCTACGTTAAAAATCATAATCACATCACATCACAACCGTGAACAGTAACAAAAATATGCAACAAGCAAGATGATCTTTATTCTCAAAACATTCTTGTTTCATGAATGTCTTCCAAATGCTTCTTTATACAAAAATGATGCTCTCTTGTGAAGTTATTCACGTGAGCTGTCCCCCAGGAATTCTATGGATTGAAGTTATTCATGTGAGCTGTCCCCCAGGAATTCGACTGAGTGAAGTTATTGATGTAGCTGTCCCCAGAAATTCGACTGAGTGAAGTTACTCATGTAAGCAGTCCCTAGGAATTCGACTGAGTGAAGTTATTCGTGTAAGCAGTCTCTCATGTATTCAGCTGAGTGAAGTTATTCATGCAAGCAGTATCCCAGGAATTCGACTGAGTGAAGTCATTCATGTAAGGAATTCCCCAGGAATTCGACAGAGTGAAGTTATTCACATAAGCAGTCCCCCAGGAATTTAACGAAGTGAAGTTATTAATGTAAGCAGTCCCCCAGGAATTCGACAGAGTGAAGTTATTCATGTAAGCAGTACACAAGGAATTCGACGGAGTGAAGTTATTCATATAAGCAGTCCCCCAGGAATTCGATGGATTGCTGTTTAATTTGAAACAGACAATTTACAGTATGTATTGGTACATAAAGTTAAATAGCTTCTCTCGCAAGGCTAAGACAGTATTATACTTTGGAAAAAGAAGCAGTTATATTGTCTTATTATTCATCTAATTTTACGTTGCTGACGAGGTACGTCAGGCCGGATCAAACCACCATGAATAGAAAAGGACACGGACTCATGGTCATTATTTTTAGTCAACATCACTGCGCCCTCTGTTGTCATAATTAAAGATTAATCAATTGAAATTTGCGTCATGCAAACAGTTAACTTGCATCTTTCGTTTTGTTACATGGTAACTTCCATGTTAAACGTGCTTCCTGTTAAACGTGCTTCCTGTATGATACCTAACATTGTGCTATAAAATGAGATTTGTCAGTTGCAAAGAGAAAAATTTAGAGTTAGACACAATTAAGAATGTTAACGCGTGCGACATTAAAAATGCACATAAAATCACTCATACAGACTCTAAAGGCACGAAACTACATCATTGTAATAATAAAATAAGAAATTCAGTAATAAATATTGGCCGTGGTAAAGATGCAATCCAAAATGTAAGCCTAGTCTGGAAAACATTCATAAGTAGGTGCTAAGAAAAGTAGAAACGAGCCCTAGCTCATTCTTTGAATATGTAAGTGAAATATTTACTAATGTGGTATAGCTGCAGTGTATTTGCTGTTTTTTTTTTTGTTTTTTATTTCTTCATTTTTCATGCACACATTCGCTTGTCAAGATATCGTTAAATACTGTGATCAGCCCATTAGGACTCAAGGTACTAGTTCAACTCTCATAGCAAACATATGGAAACACCATAATACTGAATGATTCAATAATGTTAACTTTCTAAATGCTCAAGATGAAAACATATGTTTCTCGGCATAGACCCAACGTTGATGCATGCTTCTGTTGAAGAAAATCGTATGAGCCGTGTTTGAAACACGTCGTTTTGATTTCCGCACCTAACAATTCAGGTGAAATTTCATTTATGAATGTTCCAACAATTTATTTGATAGAAGCCATTTAAAACTGAATATACCATCATCAACGTGGTTTAAGATAGTATCATATGATATTTTTTTGCAATGATGCTATTGAAATGGATAGTGAAATTCATCCCATGAATCATAATTCAGTTTCTTTCAGATATTTCCAAATTTTGCCTCTTTCAAAAAATATTAAATAGATTCTGCTTTTGAGTAATAAAACATTGGAAAGCCAAGTTTGTTTACGTTCATCTTTCAGCTAACCGAAAGAGGCGAAAGATAACCATAAGTAATAAACAATTTATTTGATAGAAGCCATTTAAAACTGAATATACCATCATCAACGTGGTTTAAGATAGTATCATATGATATTTTTTTGCAATCACTAATATTCCCAGACACAAGTCTATCTCAAAATATAACAGCACTAAATTTTTATAAACATGCTTGTAGAACGCATATCGGTCTCGCCACACAAAACTACACAAAGGTGTGCTTTTCTTAAATAAATATATTGTTTGTTTTTTTTTTTTTCATAAAAAAATCTGTGTATGTGTGCAATAACAGAATTATCACTAAACCATCCATATTACAACAACGGCTAAGCTGAAGACCTCATATCCATATAACAATAACATCAAAACGGCAGACCTCACATCCAAAATAACAATAATGGCAAAAGTGCAGACCTAACATTCATATAACAATAATAAAAAAAACTGCAGACCTGACATCCATATAACAATAACAGCAAAACGGCAGACCTCACGTCTAAAATAACAATAACAGCAAAACTCTAGACTTCACAACCATATAACAATAACTTCAAAACGGCAGACCTCCCATCCATATAACGATAAGATCAAAACTCTAGACCTCGCATCCATATAACGATCAGATCAAAATTCTAGACATCACATAAATATAACGATAAGATCAAAACTCTAGACCTCACATCCATTTAACAATAACATAAAAACTCTGGACCTCACATCAATATAACAATACAAAGGGAGTGTAAATAGTTATCTGGACATGTGTAGCTGGATGAACGCGTACGACTTTGAGACGTTAACCGTAGTCAAACGTCGACATTTCACGTGCTTCTTGAATACAGATATTTCTTTTTAAAAATATAAAACACACACACACACACACACACACACACACACACAACTTAGAGTATATAGGTACCGTCTGTACTCTCTTATAAGACGAGCTAAACTGCAAACAACAAAGATCCTGATCTGTCAAGACATAATATGCCGGCAGATTAGGGTCTATGTTGTTTATTCTACTTATTACTCCTAACAAACTGCACAGACCCAGATCGGCCGGCGCATTATGTTCGGCAGATCTGGGCCTGTGCAGTTGTACTCGCCTTATAAGCGAGTATAAACGGTTTTTGAAATATTAGTAATGTTACTAAGTAAACACATGATATCAGAATAACAGGCATACACTGTATGTCATGAGAAAACAGTTGCAAGAATACTCGGCCTGAAAATATTCCTGTGCGCCCTTCAGTCTCTGTCCAAGAGAAAACGTGAGAGTATTATCCTATGATAACGGCATGATAATAATTTCTAATGTAGTGACTTCTACACGGAAAACTAAGACCGTTCTCTACAAGATAATTTTCTGGCTGTGTAATATACGTATTGATTATGATGATGTATTAGTAGAAGCATCTGCTTATCCATTTATCGCTTAATTGTCATTCTGATTTCAGGACTGGAATATACCGTTTCAATTACTTCATTCTGTTTTTCGAATGTCAAGATTGTCTTTGACAAAACAGATTATCTTCCTTATTATGAATTGCAAATGATTTTGTTCCACAGCTTTACATTATCTGCTTCATTTTATTCAACTAATTAAGAAATAATTGACCATGGAGATGAAGATACTTCGTATCAGGTGTTGGTTCTTATATTAGTGTGTATTGCCAACATCAAAGATTGAATGGATTATCTTACCTAGAAGTGCCAAATGGAGAAAGATTGAAAACTGATCCCTAAATGGGTTTTTCATGACGAGGGCAACGGCAATAACAAACACCGTATGCTTACGGTTTGGATCTGATATCTTAAGATAAAACTTTAGACCAGGAAGGACACGATGTCATTCAGTGCCTATCAAAAGCAATACAGCGCAATGAAATGTAGTTTTGTACATAAAAAATGAATTTAAAAAAAATAAAAAAAATAAAAAAAAATAAAAAAAGAGAAGAAAAATCGATGGACAAAACTATGGAGTCATGCTGCATCCAAAATTAGACAACAAGTATTCACCAAGTTCGTGACTGTCAGTTGTCTATAATATAAATGTAGTCAGTGAGTGATGTGTCACACAGTCTTTCTGTGTGAAGACTTGGATGTTCTATGTCAGCCAGAATTTCAGTGTGTAGACTTGGATTGTCTGTGTCAGTCAGGCTTTCAGTGTGTAAACTTGGATGTTTAAACCACCGACGTATCATAGGAGTGACATTGCTACATTTTCGGAGGTGTATGCATGAGCTTTTGTCGATTGCTACTTCATGTATTATTTAAGCATTTATCGTTTCTTAATTGAAGCGTTGTTGTTTTGTTTGCTTAATTTAGAAAACAATTTCAAATCAGAGATATCAGTTGAGCTGGGCTGGGTGGAGGGGTGAGATGTTGGGAATGTGGGTACAATCTAAAATCAAGACGAGCGCCGTTACGTGCTAATTATTCCACAAAATTATTGTTTACATCTAGATATTTGATGGTAGGACAAAAGCTGTAGTAGCATCGAGATAACTGTATAACTCCGTAGATAAAAACTTATCAGGTATGAAGAACTAGACCTAAAAAATTCATACCTAGGTAGGTAATTATACCTGTATAATCAATTTTCGGACACATTTTGAAGTATACCAAAGTTCTAAATTGTCACTTAAAATTGGAGATAAAGACGATTTTCTGATCCATCATGCAAACTGTATACTAGTCAACGAATAACGCCTAGAATTTTACATTGATTATTGCCAATAAAATGACCCGATGAATTTGTTCTTCTAAAGTCAAGTCAGGGAATAGTTTCTGATACATAATTCGGCCGAATATTATTGGAGTGTGTAATTTCGTTCTGTCAGTTGTTTTACCATATCAGAAATTTACGTACACGGTCGTTGTTTTATATACGTAATGTATCATATTTATAAACCGTTTAATTGAAAAAGTAGATCGATTATTTAAGAACAGCGATCACATACCAATTGTTATATTTAAAAGTTCCCAACATACCAGGGATGATAATGGCCATAAGGGTCTAAACTGTATTCCAATTCATTCCCTCGTATAACCCGTTATATATGCATAATAACACAAACACTTAAAACTTATTACGGATTACAAAATATTAATATGCATGCCCTCACTGCTTGCAACGTGTGCATCTTGATTTAGCCCTGTCCCTTCATAAGGTTGTAAAAAAAAGCCCCCTCAGTGTACACAGATGAAATTTGTCTGGATATGCAGATGGTCCTATAACAGACAGAGAATTTTATAATTTGTTTATGCGGTGTTTTGAACTTTGTAGACTTATACAATTGGTATTTTTGTTGTTGCAAAAACCTTGTTATTACCATTAAGTAAAATCTACTTAAGTAGACAAAAATGAATTTTCCATAAATATTTTCATTTATATTTTTTCCATACGTAGTTATATTTATATTTTAGTGACTTTCTGGACTCTAGGTCGACCAATGAAACTTAGTAGGCATATTTGTATTTATTTGTAACTTTGTAGGCATACTAGTATTTATTGTAACTTTGTCGGCATATTTGTATTTATTTGCAAAATGACCTGACTACATCATCATTCCTTTATAACAATTCGTGATTTGTTTTTCTTAAGCATATTTTTAAACTTTTTGGACTAAGATTCTTTTGACAGTATTAACAATATGAAGTAAAAACCACTTATGTAGACAAATACAAGTTAGCATGAATGTTCTACATATATGTAAACGACCTGATTAGATTTTCTTGCCATTGTTGCATTTTTGGGGGCTTCCAAATTTTGTGATTGTAGTGGAATCATATATGTTTTACAAACACACATATGACTTCTGATAGGTTTGCTATATTAACTTATAGTATCGTTGACAAGGAAGGAAGGATCTGGTTCCATAAAAACCACGGACGGAATATATCCTCATTTATTGTCTGCTGTACACTTCTTCTCACATTACTAGACAAGTGGGGTTTCAACTCTGAAGCTATAATAAAAATTTGACAATCTTCAAAATATTTTCAAGGAAATTTTAAGCATCGTAACTTTTTCATGAACGTATAGTTTTAGACTTATTTTCTCCTCCCAAAATATTAAGAAAAATTGTTTTCTTGCTGCAGGATGCAATGAAAAGCCCAACTTTATATGCACCTTTATATCATGTTATTTATTCATTACTGGGAAAATGCCAAGATTTAGAATCATGTATTGCATTCAATAAAAGAATACAGACAACTGGGTTGCAATATCAACCTTTTGAATTACACGACCTTCTTACATAAAACAGTATAGAAACTGGGTTTTCTTATAAATATATTGAAACACACTGTCTTCGTACATAAAACAGTAGAGATAATTGGGTTTTCTTGTAAATATATTGAAATACACAGTCTTCGTACATAAAACAGTATATTTAACTAGGTTTTCTTATAAATCTGTTGAAGACTACAGCCTTCGTACGTTTCTCTTTTGAACACAAATAGCAATAGTAATATAGAACAACATCAGAAGAATCCGTAACAGCAACAACAGCAACAGCAAGAACAATGCTACTACTACTACCACTACTAAATTTTGTTATAACTAATGTCTGTACAACTATACAAACACCTCAGTAGTGGTTGTGATGGTCTAATTGATGATTTAACACGACAATATCATTTAGCCAAGCTCCGCTAGGGACGCATAGAGGATCTTACATCTATGTTCATTTCATATGAAATTACGAAACTAATCCAATAACTTCTATCTTTTGCTTTTGAAATTTATGAAACGAGTGGAATAAATTTGCCTAGCCTTGGCGATCAAGAGATAGTAACTATTCGACGAGTTTCATAAATTTCATATGAAATGAGCACAAATGTGATATTCTGTTTGTCACATCATGCAAGTTACAATATTTGTTCAACAATATACTTTAGTGGTATGACTTTTAAGTAAAACTGATGCCTTGAAACATAACGTTTCAGCCTTACATGACGCAATGACGTCATTTATAACGTTATAATGTGTTAATAAACCTGCATAATAGGGAAAGAAAAACATGATATGGGTTTATGAACCTAATAACTTAGTTATCATGTGGAAAATAAACAACGTTCGAAAAAGAGAAGTTTGGACGGAAACGTGCACGTTGGTGGTGGTGGGACATAATTATGGTTTGGATAAACCGATAATCTTAATAAAGGAGGTAAAAAAAATTGGTTTTCATGTGTATATTACATCTTTTCGGAAAAGAATAAGGACTCGCAAATTATCAAGTATGCATGAAGAACATATGTGATGACGGAATAAACACAGGGAAAACCTGTCTTAAAGAACCGTGAAGTGACTAACATTTTGTCCTTATCGACAGGTGCCCTTTATATAGAGGTCTAAGATACCAACGAAATTAGGAAAATAAGCCCAAAATGTTGTCCTGTATCAGTAGGTGCCCATTATAAGGAGGAGGTGAAGATAGGTATTGCTGTATATTGATTGGTACCCAGAAATATAAAAATAGTCATTCATGTCCTTTTCCCTGAGAAATATACAAAACTGACATTGACGTTTGCAATATTACTGAGAGTTCTCAAATAGATACAGAATGCACAGGGGTAGTCAGGTCGTGACGATGATGATAACTATATGGATGGAAAACTTTCACAACACGCTTACCTCGTCCTTTTTCCAGAGCAAATCCAAAGACTATACCGGTAATGAAGCAGATGCAAAGTTTAACTGCGACCACTGGAATGGACACTCTTTTATTTTCGTCGTTTATGTCGTCGGGAGTCTTAAGCTCCATGCAACTTCCATTGCTACTGGAACCAGTCGAGCTACTATCAGCCACTTTATTTCCATTTTGGAATGGTCCTTTCTCACTCATTTTGAAATAATATGTATATTTCTGAATGCTGAGTATCTGTTTTATTCCACAGTGTTTAGAGTAAACTAAGATGAAAACTGACCAGCGTTGAATAAGCCTTACTCCGCCAAAAACATGAAAACGTGAGTGATAGAACTTCATCCAGCATTATCAGTTAAATGTCCTAAATTAACCCCATAAACCCTTTTCTGCGGAACCACTTCGGTAGAGCTCAGTGGCTTTTATCTATCAATACCTATATACACCACCCTCACAAACATACTTAGGTAGAATGAATGGTTTACTAGAGTTCCAAAGATAATATCACGCTTTTTTTTAGGATACAGCTAACCAATCAATGCCGCTTGTAGGTGTCTGCTTATGTTTAAGTACCGTTCTGCATTATTGCACAGTTACACAAGAAAGTAAATAGTCACTAAGTTCTTACGCGAAAATTTATAAAAGAAATATAGATTACAATTTTGCATTATGTTGGTAAATTCACCAATCTTCTCCATATTAATAATAATAATAATAATAATAATAATAATAATAATAATAATAATAATAATAATAATGTGCGTGTGTATGTGTGTGTGATTTGGATTTAACAATGTTCCAGTCATATGGCTACGATGTCTGCAGTGTGGCAGTTTATAGTGATGTCTAATAGTGGGGCTCAATGCCGCAGACATGTAGCATCATGTCCCACCCAGACCATTATCCTGACACCAGGCCGACCAGTCCAAACGTTAACCTGTTAATGCTGAGCACCAAGTGAGGCAGCTGCTAGTACCCTTTTATGTCTTTCGAACCTGCATACCACTTAGGTCACCGCAGTGGTCAATAATAATAATAATAATAATAATAATAGCTTATTATTATTATTATTATTATTATTATTATTATTATTATTATTATTATTATTATTATTGTTGTTGTTGTTGTTGTTGTTATTATTATTATTATTATTATTATTATTATTATTATTATTATTATTCGTGATTTTTCTGCTGACTCAGAGTTTTGCAGCTTTGCACATTTGCAATATAACTGATTAAAGTGATTGTAATATATATATAGTTCACTCAATTCTAATTTCTTCGTCAGTTATTGGCAATCTAATTGCCCGTGTCATTGAATTTGATAGTAAAATATAACACAGTCGGAAAGAAAATGCATACGTTATACAAGAAGTGGTATATTGTCAACAGTAATCAATAGAGCTCTCTGCCTGCAATGTTTAAACAGGAATACCTGCACAGGAAATGTGGAATGCTGCTTGCAATCGCGCTACTGATATAATGAATATCTATTTACGCTCTGTCAAAGCAAACATTTTGAAGGTGAATGTCACTCTGTCAAAATGTAGGTCACAGTCTGTGCCACAGGTAAAGATAATCAAACATTTCCCTAAATTTGTGGAACTTATCGTTAGCTGTCGTAATCGATATCTCTCTGTTCTTTCTGTTAATCATATACTGAAATATTGCCAGTGTATCTTAATTACATTTGACGCAAAATGTTCAATAAAATGAAAATTTCAATTCAGATTTGTCAAAAAATTGCAGCATTGATTTCTATTGGCATAAAGATGCCCATCTCTCTCTCTCTCTCTCTCTCTCTCTCTCTCTCTCTCTCTCTGCTTTCGATAAATCGCCAGTTTACTTTAATTTTTTCAAAGACTTATAACATTTTATATATAACGGGAACGAAAAGGGTTCAGAACCACTTCAGTAAGAAATTATCCGAATAGTAATAGGTAACCTATGATAGTTATTATTTATATATAGGTAAATCATTCCTCTTATGCAAAAGCCAAATAATGAGAAACAAGTAAAGAAATGAAGATCCGTGTTTGTTTGTTTGTTTGTTTTTTTTTTTGTTTTTTTTTTTTTTAAAAATCAGTCTAAGCCTTAGCTGTGCACGAGTTTGATAATCCAGTACACAGTTAATCGCACTTTTCTCAACGGGTTAATAGTTGGACTGTATATGTGTGTTTATTGTGAAATTGGATATCTCCGGTTGATGGACGACTCGTTCCGCAAGGCAATGGTACGATCGGGTTACAATACAAGTCAGTAAAACTTGCAAGTCATCACATGGACAATGAAGAAAAAATATCACGTTCGCTTTCTTATTATTAATTATGAATGGGTCTTTGTTAAGCTCCTTGTGGTCAATAAAGGGGGTGGGGATAGATGTTTCTAAAAATAATGATATTAATAAGATAAGTATCATCATCATCATCATCATCATCACTGCTGTTGTTGTTGTTCTTTCGTATAAAGAAATATCTGTATTTTGGCACATTCGAGAACTGAAACATATCAACATAATGCAAACTTGCTATAAATCATTTTGGTCACATAGGTGCTAGACAAAGGAGTCGTAGTCAGCTCGTTGCTCTAACATTTTTGGTGTTCACATTGCTTGTTTGTTAAGGTTTCTGCAGATTAGGTACTGGGATGTGTTGGGGTTGGTGTAGGGGAATCTACAAGCAGCTCAGATACTGTGTGGAACACATGTTTTCGTATGATAGCTTATAAAATTTTTTTTAAAGAAAATAAATAACCAAAGCGTCCCAATAAGTTACCCTCAACTTGAACAAACAGCGTCCCCTGTTTCTGTTGAAATTACCTCATCTGCAATTGTTACCTTGGGCGTTAATACAGCGTGGGCAACCAACAGTTGTCATCATTGTTATTTTTGTACTTCTTATTGCTGTATGGTGCTCATAAACACATAATCATCACAGTCTGAACCCTTAGAATACATACCCATCAGAGTCTGTACCCTTGGAACACATATCTATCACAGTTTATACCCTTTGAACACATACCTATCACATTCTGTGCCCTTATAACACATACCTATCACAGTCTGTACCCTCTGAATACATACCCATCACAGTTTATACCCTTAGAACACATTCCGATCACAGTTTATAACCTTTGAACACATACCTATCACAGTCTGTACCCTTAGAACACACACCTATCACAGTCTGTACCCTTAGAACACACACCTATCACAGTGTTTACCGTCATAAACACATAACCATCACAGTCTGTACCCTTAGAACACACACTTATCACAGTCTTTGCCGTCATAAACACATAACCATCACAGTCTGTACACTCGTGTACCCTTAGAACAAATACCCTTAATGGGTACTTATTCTAAGGTTACAGATTGTGACGGTCACGTGTTTAAGAGTGTACAGACTGTGATGGATATGCGCTTATGAGGGTACAGACTGTGATGGTTATGTGTTTATGAGGGTACAGACTGTGATAGGTGTGTGTTCAAAGGGTACAGACTGATAGGTGTGTGTTCAAAGGGTACATACTGTGATAGGTATGTACCCTTGGCACACATAACCATCACAGTCTGTACCCTTTAAGCACATAATCATCACAGTCTGTACCCTTATGACATTTAAATATCTATATGACTGGCAAAATTCATACATCGCCTAACCGGAGAAACAGTATAGAAACAAACGAACAAATAAACAGACAAACAAACAATCCTGTAAAATTTGTTTATAATAAAAATAATGGGGAAGTTCTTTTACAGGATAAGTGGTTTTCCTCCAAGCTAAGTCAGCCCTCGGCTTATAACATCCTCCTAACATTCGTCGAACGCAACGACAAACGAATATTGGCTTTTACTTTCTGTGTCTATCCGAACCTGTATTTTCCTCTCATTTCGTTACCATGGAAAATCTAATGTAATGCAGAAAGAAAAAAAATGTGTTGGTTGTATTAATAAGAAGCCACCAAAAGGTATACACGTAACTGATATTGGCAGACACTACTGAGATAAAAATACAATTGAAAAGAATAATATAAACATCACGCATTCCATATGCAGATTGCTCGAGAAAGGAAAGAGCATTTGGAAAGTATGAACTTATACAAGGAATACTACTTCAAGCGGAATGGGACGGGGTCTAAAGGTAAACACAGGTTTCAAATATACGTTATGCGAATATAATGCAGCCTTTGAAATCAAGAAAGCTCTACTTGTTCGAATTTCATGACCAAAATGAAGACAGACGAAATCAAATTAACGTCAAGAGTCTCGAAAACGGATTTACAAGATACAATACATAACCCATAATTTTACACAAGAAAAAACCGCAAACAGAGATACAATTCATACTCGCTTTTAAGTTAAATCCTTCTCATAATACTCCGGCAGATCTGGGTCTATGCAGTTTGTTAAGTGTGAACAGTAGAACACGATAGACCTGATATGCCGGTGCATTATGGGAAGGCAGATCAGGGTCTATGTTGTTTGCAGTTGGCGTTGACTTTTAAGAGAATTTGTTGGGTAACTATTATCTATTACCATATCAAGAATCTAAGTATCCTAACATTATCAAATAAATGGAGTGGACTAATTCATAGAACTTTGGTAAATCAATGTTGCCTAATTATTTAAGAACTAGTTTAGTCGTTAATGAATCACCAATCAATCATCGGTACCTTTACACATAACTTCTTAACTTTTGTCCCTTCTCCGTAGCCCGCTTAATCTACCAACTGTATTATTCTAATTTGCTTTCGTATGTTCATGGTGTGCACGCGCAGGCACCTTCAGAGGTTGAGACCAGCCCGGGGTACTTCAAGAGTCTGAGGCCCCTAGATGATGAAAGTCTTTAAGAGAATTTAAAAATATCTGATAAAATCTGAGACCCTGTGAAGGTATTCCGCGACCGCTCAAACAGTGACCCTAGTTTTGATTCTTGCTTTTTAGAGCGTAGAGGACATATTATATTACTCCTGAGGAAACCACGTTTCGTGTTTAGATCTTCTCATTTCACTTCACAGCTATAACTAATAAGAGAAAGAAGAGTAATCAGTATATTTGAAACTTAATCTGTATTCGTTCATTTTATTTTCCAACACCTGGAACATGCACATATTCAAAGCTAAGGCTAGTTTGCAGCTAATTTCATGCAAAATGATTTCGTTGCTTGCCCTAAAATGACGGACATAATTGCTGTATGATGAATTACTACTGTGTACAGGAAAACACCTACTGTACTCATGTAATGGCAAAATACAAGTAAAGAACACGTTGAAGGCCACTATGATATTAAATGGAGTGTACTGGATTAAACAGAGTTTGATATTGAATGGAATGTACTGGATTAAATAGAGTTTGATATTGAATGGAGTATAATGGATTAAACAGAGCTTATGAAATATGCATGTGTCATGACTATATATATATATATATATATATATATATAT
>JAECUM010054253.1:0-25237 GCA_016617855.1 Megalonaias nervosa
AGAAATATAGAAAGCTGTTCCCTTAAATGACAAGATTACGACTAAAGCTGTATATGTTTCACCACCTATCCGTATATATAAAATCTCTCACTGCCGTTATTCAGAAACGTAAATAGCTATCCACACTGCATAAATTCTGAAATAAGATGATCTTAACGATGAACGGTCCTTACAATTTTAATATTTGAGGTAAGGTACAACCGCCATCTCTAGTACACATGACTATTACAATATACGTCCAAGTCTGACCTTAATTAAACAGTTCATCGTCCCTGTTCCACTCGGCAATTGATTAGCAATTGACACGTGTTCTGTATACAAACGATGCTGCCGTATATATGAGCATATGTTACTATACGATTTCTTACACCTAGCTATCCAGTTCCACTCAATAAGATAAATGCTCGATTACTATTGCACAAGATTCACTAAATTCTAGCTTACAGTAACCAATAACCTGCAAGATCATTTGAGCATTACAAAATCATATATAAATATGCAATTATCATTAACTCACGATAAACAGTATCATCCTACAAACAGAGGAAATTAATTCATAAATCCCTATAAAATACCACACATTTGAATATTTGAATTATGTGCAATCCGTCAGTTCTATCAATGAACTAATAACCATAAAATTAAAGAAATAAATTGCATAACACTCTAACATATCAACAGATTTCAATGAAATTTAAAAAAACGACACATGCATGGATCATAAGCATATCAAACACATTTGAATAAAACCAAACAAACAAAATAGAAAATTACATGGAAATTAAAATTGCGTACCTTAATGCTGTTTCTTTTCCACACAAACCGTGCGTCCTAGCACTATAGCCTGTCCTTTCCTTTCAAGACAGCTATCTGGCCTCTCTACTTTGTTAACGAGGGAAAACTCTATTCTCAGGTTTTTCCACCGGAGTCTCAAATTCGACTTCTCGCAAGCAAAATTGGACTAAAGAATTCTGAGCCAAGTCGCTACCTTAAATTCAGATTACTTCCAAAGTGTACGCCTTCATTTTAACTGACCAATCGAAAGCAAATGTTCCTAAATTTTCCCCAGAGTAATCATGTCTTTCATCTGTTTCTGACAGCCTAGGATATGATGCAATTAGCTTTACTTTGAAGATCAATTATTTGACATGCGGTCCTTTACGAACAGATACGGTCGTAGTTCTAATATACTCTCTGCCAATATACCGTTACGATGACTGGGTCAATTCCACTGAAGCTTAAACGTAGGCCCTTTTATGTTTCACAGATGAAACAATGGAAATATCAAAGTGACCTTTCTCAAAGGCTTTTCTGGCTTGACTATGATAAAATTTTAATGCACAATTTATTCAACTTTAGGATCCAGTACTTCTTCAAAATTCGACACATTACATACATACATGCATATATATATATATATATATATATATATATATATATATATATATATATATATATATATATATATATATATATATATATATGAAATTAGTACCATGAAAATTATGTTGATTAAAGGCAATATTAAAAGAAGAAATTTCATTTTTTTAAGTTCACGTTTTTGTTGTAAACATATTTTATACAAACAGCTTTTGAAAATGATATTTATGTGAAGGCCTTAAATATATAACTGTTTCAGGTTCAGTAAGTGAAAGTAATGAGGAAAAATAAAAATTATTAAATGTTCATATTTTCTTCATTCGTACCAAAACAAAATCATGCAAGGATAAAATAAGGTTGCAAACCTAAGACAGATATCTGCTTTTGCCATTACAATGGCACATATAACAATGTTATAGAAATAAGATAATCATGGTCATATAATAAGCTGATTTTGCCAAAGTCACCGGCTTTCTAGCATAAATATATACAAGGTAAAAACATGTTTTAGTGATTAAAGTGGCTCTATGTTTTTTCCGATAATTTGGACTGTTTTTTAAGTCAATGAATAACATATTTCCAAGAATACAATGTTTTATCCATCTAATGTACTCCATTAATTTTTTGGCATTTTAGCTGAACAACATTTGAGACTTCATTAATATTGCCAAGCTATAAAATAACCATGCATTATGAAAAACTCATAAATGTTCCTTTAATCCTCACAAATAATATTGCCCAATGTCCTATGAAAATGCACATATTGTAGACAAGAACACAAGAATATGCAGTGAAAAATGCACAACTTATAAAAGAAACACTAAACATCTTACATATAGTTTCTATGATAAGCTAACTGACTGCTAAAATATTTTTTTTCTAAAAAGTATATCTGTGTGTGTGATATTGATTAATAACATAGCTTTGACAATTTTTCAGTCATATCACTATGATATCTGCGGTGTGTTAGTTAATAGTGAAGTCTAGCACTGGGGCATCATGCTGCAGACATGTAGCATTATGTCCCACCCAGTCACATTATCCTGACACCAGGCTGACCAGGCCTAACACTAACCTCTTAATGCTGAGCACCTAACCAGGCAGCTGTTAGTGCCAGTTTTTATAAGTCTTTGATATGACTCGACCGGGTTCAAACCCGTGACTTCTCTCATCCGAGGCAGGCGCTCTAACCACTAGGCCACCAGAGCGGTCCTTCTAAAAAGTATGATTTTCAAAAGGTAAACAAATGTGTAAATATAATGGAACAAAATTCTCTCAAAGGCAATAACATCTTTTATGCTGACAATTTTGGTCAGGAATTCAATATAAGATCATTTCTTATTTTTAACTGCTGAATGTTGAAACGATCTCTAATACGGTATTCTACAGCAATAACAGGATTTTCAATTTAACTGCTATGTTGGACATATTGGAAGACAGATTAGCATCATTATCATTTAGGACCAATAAGACGTCATGAGAAGTCTTGTGATGGAAATTCCACGTTGATATGTCTTTCTATTTTCAAGATGGCAGCCATGGTGGCCATACTGGGTATCATATTGGCACTATTTCCAGTTTGAACAAATATGAAATATAAGAAGTCTTCTGGTGAAAATATATAGAGATAACATTATTTTCAAGATAGCCATTGTGCTGACCATATAGGAAGTCAGATTCCCACCATTTTTATTTTACAACCAACTAGACTTCATAGTCTTTCTGTGAAAACCCTATGCTGATGTGACCATTCATGCAGTAAAAGTGATAAGATTTTCATGATTGCCACTGTAGTCAACTAAAATCAGCTCAACATCATAAGGACCACAGACCGTGAAGTTGTTGATTATTTACGTGGTAGCTTAGCCACTCAACGACAACCGCTGTTTTATTCAGCGCTTCTATAACAAACTCGGATGGACGACCCAATCTGTGGACATCTACTTGTTGGATCGCTGCGTGCGCTCTATCGTTCATCGATCCCGCAAGAGCTTGCCGATTTTGCGTTGTCGCGCGATGCCAATGTGGATCTTATCATGTTTGCCACCAATGTGGATTTGATCGGGTTAGACGACCGAGTTGTTGAGGTTGTCAGTATTTACAATCCGATTACTTTGGCGAGTGGAGTCATTTGACAGCATCGATAAACAATCACTCTGGTACACGAGTAATAATACGTAACGAACCCAACACTCACGTTCCAAAACCTTTCATATATGCATCATTAGTCGGCAGAGATGAAATTCAGTTTCATGCGTTCCACATCTATCCACACGGATATTTCATCGTCTTTGTTGTTTATGTTGTATATTCATCATTACATATGCGTGATGGATCCAGTACAGCCACACGATAATGATGTTGCTGAATTTACCGACGGGATTTTGGATCAGATGAGAGAGTGTACCAGCATCGATTTTGCTCGTCGATGAATATCTGCATGAGAACGGGATTAACATACCCTTGTATGCAATAAAATACAGTCAACGCAAGATCAGATAAAAACATATAGTTGGAATCACCATGGTGTGCCGGTACCAACTCGAGACCAGCATGGAATCATCGCATTTGCACGTGAAACTACTCGGTCTCTGACTAAACCGACTTGAGGCATGAAATCACTCAAGAATGTTTACTACAGCGATAAGTGAAATTCACGACACATCCACCCCGATAAAATTCCCCGTCAATTATAGCGAACCATCAACACTAACTCGGCACGGAAACAAAAGACCTCGACTGATCTTCACCAAAGACGCAGTTGTCCGCGTAACAGTTATTAGGCGAAAACGACCATTGGCTGTAACAAGAATCGGCTCAACAACATAGTTTTAGGTGAACGTGGTGGGAAGGCCCCGCAGTGAAACAAAAATATTACCCAGGAGATATTTTCTATGATTGCAGGGCTGTTGTACCAGTGAAACAAATACTTGGTTAGACGTGCGTGTGTGTGTGTGTGTTGCACCCTCTCTCTATGCGTCTGGGCATGTCGAGTGATTCATCTCCGTGGTGATATTATTAATAGAAGGATCTTCAACGTTGCCGAAGCGAGGAAATAATCGAAGCGTGTGTGCGCTGGAAATGCACTCGCGCCACACTAACGAGTGAAACAAAATGGATGGGTGTGTAAAGGATCATTAATAAAAATCTAAAAGCCTTATTTTATCACCATTTTTGCACCATAAATAGCACAGCAATCCATATTGCAGAACGTCTCTATTTGACAGATTACACAACGCAGTCTACATTACCGACACCAATAATAAAAAAATCGCAATTATTTCAGCAGGCTTATTTGCATTACACCATCGAAACTGAAAGAACTAAATTCATATACCGTTAAAATGCAACAAGAGTTACAGTACATTGCAAACTTTTTGCGAGACATTAAAGATGTGAACATCGCAACAAAGGCTACAAAAACAACAGTGCATTGAGAAAGCACGATGATTTCTGTGCTTGTGCAAACCACACATGCAGAGCCTACAACACACCAGGGATGTAACGCTTGTAGCTAGTTTGCACGGCATCGTCACAAGACACAGGTGATAGTCCGCTGCGCTTCTTTATCACCCGTGGTCGAATGTTCGGAGATTTCCTTGCTTCTCGCCAGGTATATTAAGATGTACTCACTCTTACCAACTTTATGCCAAGACAAGACGAATGACGGTCACGGTGGAGAAGAGTTCAGAGGCTGGAAAAGCCCAAACCTCCACTGAAAGTAAAGTGACATCTTTCCAGAGAGTGGTTAAAACTGTATTCTTGATACCGGCATGGGTGAGCATGGTGAGTTATATTTTGTTATTCAACATTGTTTATATATGAACATTTTGCTGTCTTTTAGCGATCAAACGCCACTAAAGCAATCAGCGCCAATGGAATGATGGTCATTTAGTGAAAAACGGCAACATTGTCTCCGATGCATATTAAAATGAAAATGCTGTGTAATTAAATTACCGAATAATGCAGTAAGAAAATTACTCGTCATCATAAAAATAATTTTAATTGGAACTTTTTACTTTTTTCTTTTATTAACTTCGAGAAAGAACTATCTAATTTTTAGGATTTAATCTACACTGCTTTATTTCATATCGTTCGGTCTGTTTTGCTGAATTTTACAAGAAACCTGGTATACTGTGCTGTTATCTTTACAAAGTTCTCTTTCAGTTTTCTTACATTTAATTTAAATTTGTAATTAAAAATATTGTAGTCCTGGAATTTCATTTTGTTGTATGTAATTAAACATCTATTCTTTCTAATCTGTTGTAAAAGTTTTGCCTCTATTCAATTCCTTTCAAAAAATTAATTGCAAGATGATTTTCTTTTTAAGAACAGGGCTTGGATAAATATTTCTAGTTGCGTAAAACTCATTGATCCATAGTGTTATAGTTACGTTATTACCAAAAGTCAAACAGGTATTGTTGTTTTGTGCACATTTTAGCATTTATATTTAGGTAATTGTTAATAGTGACCTTAAAAAGCAATAAAACAAAAATATAAATATAAATTTATGGATAAGAATACTCGTATAATCAATTATTGGTTGATATCGTTTTCTCCATCCGTGACAAAAAAATCATTCGCTGTCCTTTTGTCCGCCTGACTAACTTTTCGTTGCCCTTCCATTTTTAACGTAAGATCATACACTGTCAGTCTATTTTCCTATCTGTCATTTCTAATTCCACTGCTCATAGACCAGATGAGCTTTTGGGATGACCTTTAGTCCAACGTCCGTTTGTCCGTTAGTACAAGTTTCTTATCACTGCTTTTCCTAAACTACGTGGCTGATAGCCATGAAACTTTAGACACATATTCATATCGAGATCTACTTAGATATCCAACATCGTCGCCAGAGGGGCCATCTTGAAAATGTTGTTATCGCAACTCCTGTATGGCTGATTTCACTAAATTACATCGTTTGCTGTCCATATGGTCGTAAATGAAAATGGGAGTAATCTGAAATCTAGAATGACCACCATTGCAGTAATGTTCAAAATCTTATTATCGCTTCTCTTTCAGAACGACGTCATAACGGCATGATGTTTTTACCAGAAGCCTTCTTGTGATATTTAGTTTGTCCTAATGAAATATTGTTCCGCTTCGACATCCATCATAGCCACGACATATCCACATAGGGTTTTCACCAGAAGACTACTTTTGATATCTATTTGGTCTTGAGTGAAAGTAGTGCCGATGTAACCTCAAATATGGCTGCCACAATGAAGATATTGGAAATCTTGTCTTAAATTCTCCTGAATGGATGGTCATATCAACATGGTGTTACATCAAAAGTAGTATACTGATGTCTAGTTTGTCCTAAAATAAAATTGCTCCGATCTTATTACATCAAATTTGGTTAACACTGTGGCTAAGTTTAAAATCTTATCAGCGAAGAATATCGAAGGTCATTGCAACACTCGGCAGCTAATAAAAGGGATGGTCTTAGATTCCTGGACATTATTTTCGGACGGTAGAGCGTCAGTCCTTTTGAGAGACTCGTGTTAACTTAGAAGTGACATACATACATACATACATACATACATACATACATACATACATACATACATAACACCGACATTGTCGTTGGATAAGCTATTTAAATGTTTTTATGAAAACTTAAGAAGACACGGTCTTTTTGCGGGTGACACATGATGTGAATTCATTTGAAATGCAGCGCATGTACAGGTGAGACATCATGTAAATAGGTAGTAAACAGAAACAAGACCTCCATGTCTACGTTGACTTTTCCCCTCGTGAACACGCTCGCCAGACATGTTCTCTGACGTTATAGAGCAAATTATGTTGTGCCTAAAAAAAAAATGAAAAGAAAAACGACACCTCTTTTGACCATACATTTCCTTACGAAAACCATATTATGTATCATACGGAGAATTGAATTAAAACTCTTGAAACTCTATGAAAGTAAATCTATAAAAGCTGTAATTTTTCTGTAAGTGTAGTATAAACCTGACCTGTAGATATTTAATTTTTTGTAATGTCGAGACTAGATTTGTGTTTGTGATAACGGAAATTTCCACTGAAGACAAACACAAATCAAAGTCCAACCGTTTATTGAAGACCTATAAAATTGGAAAAAAAAATTGAATGGCATGCAAATCTCATTAGCTTATTTATTTATGAATACGAATATGTCTACCAAATTCCATTTGTTTACGTCAAGCGGATTTTATTTAATCATGTTAACAGGGTTTTGACAAAACAAGAAGAAGTACAAAGTTCAAAAACGTGTTACAAAATGGACATTTTGCTTTGATGGCATGACGGTAGGAACAAAACATTCAAACATCCCTGCCAAATTAAATTTTTCTATAAGAAGCAGTTTTTGCGCAGTCACGCTAACGAGCTTCCCTGAACAGACAGACAGATAGTCGTAATTACGAACGGACATTAAAGGAATCACGGTACTAATTCAGTTTCCATAGTAAACCTATGCAAACACCACGATATTAAAAATTCAGTAATTTAAAATTTCTGAGTGCCCATGATCAAACCTATACTTATCAGTATAGATGAAACCTGGATGTCAGCTTGTGTGTAGAGGAAAAGGATATGAGCCGCGGCATTTTCTGGACCTGCATGTGTTTGAAACATGTGCTTTCAATTCCACACCAAAGAGTCAGGTGCTAATTTTAGTAATGAGTGTTCCAAACTCAAGACTGTTAAAGGACTGAAATTCCATCAATAAAACGACGTCTGTATATTTTTTCACTTACAACTAGGATAAGCTCTCAAAAGATTCTTTTACCTAAAACATAACTTACATTATTAACCAATCCTGGCCACCCAAACCCATATATACTGTATTTAATGTTCACCCATATCCAGGCTGGTTCCCCTTTTTCCGTACCATTAGTACCGTGTGTCCTAAAGGACCAAATTAAAGATGCTTCCGTTGCGAGTACTGACGACTTAACAAAAGGACAAGAAGAAAGATTTATAAAAATTAGGAATAAATACATCATTTATATCACATAAAAATCTACCCGTAATCTCTTAATCACGTTGTGTGTGGCGTGGTAACTTTTTTTTCATAATTATGGTCTTTGATCGACAATATATCTTCAATCCATCTAAAATATATGGTTAGTGAACAATTTTACATCCACATCTATTTTTTGCCAATTATAGGTGAACATTCCATTTAGTATGGTATGTGATGTATTTTACGATAAGAAAGACTTTGATAACATTCAAGAGGGTTTATTAACTGAGACTATTTATCATTATGGCTTGTAAACACGTAAAGAATCGCTTTTTGTTTTCTTCTCTCGACCCAATTTTCTGTGAAACTTCACCCTTGCAAGGTCTTGAATGAATTCAGTGGTAAGAGATACTGACTATATTTTGCAAACTTATTGCCCTTGATCGACTTTGCCCACTTAATGGAACCGGAAACTTGTTGAATAATCTTGAAGAAATTTAGTAAAAATCAATAAATCAGGAATGATTTCCCAAATGGCCTGTAATAATTACGTCTCGTTCATATGTAGTCTTGTGACAGTTTTCCAAGATACATTGTCTGCATACAAAAGCTTTGGCGGCTGGGACAATCGCTATGTTAATGACAGCTTCTTTTTCTCAAAGCAAAATATACAAATCCATAAACGATCAGTTAGGATTAAAACATTTCATACAGTAGATTTAAACCTAAAAGGTTTACTTCCATTCTTGTTCCTTGATCTACCTCGTATACAACTCTCTGTAATGTTACCATATGTCTGTCAAGTATTAGGGTGTGTGTGTGTGTGTGTGTGTGTGTAAAAGGCGCCAAACGGGGACATCAGTGTGAATACACACCAACAGACCGGGGACACACCTCGAAACGGGGACGTCCCCGTTTTGTAATGTCGGCTTAAATGGAATGCCAAGGCCTTATTTAATGATACAAACCTTTAAATAAGCGTATCTGAGCATGCCCCCGTTTTGTTGGTATTTTTTCACATCATGCTATACACAAACAATACACACGTCCCACTCGACTCAAAACCTCGTGTGTATCAGTCAGAAAACTGCGTCCCCGTTTACGCGGTAAAATTCACACTGTTTTGCTGTCGGCTTGCGCACTTTGCTTCCGAATTACTCACCGAAGATGGCATCAAGAAGAGCTAACAGGATTTAAATCGTTTATGTAAACATAGACAAACATGTATGATATTTTCTATTTTAACAGAGAGAGTAATATCGATATACATGTTTATTAATGGGTAGTCCAACGTTCATAGCTCTGAGCCATGCACATTTGGAAATACACTGGAAAATATCAACATAGATTTTAGTTCATTCAAATGTTGTTAAAAGCATAATAACGAACAGTCCACATGGTAACCAAAACATAATCCCATTTCCTTCCTCCAATGAACCGCATTAGAGTTAAATCCGACAAGTTAAGCTTAAGCCAATAGGAAATAAAAATAATTTTTGTAAGTACTTGTACATGGCACCAGCCACGATGCTGAAAATACAAGTTTTCGTACTCATATTTAGTGTTTCTCGATATATCATAAATGTGCACGCTGGCTGAAGTATAAATAATTTGAAACAAAACTATCAGATACATTTTGTTTGACTCAGAGGTAAATTATCAAATATTTCTCATTCTTTCCTCGTTTAGTCAGTACCTTTTTATATTCTCTTTCTCTCTCTCTCTCTCTCTCTCTCTCTCTCTCTCTCTCTCTGCTTGGTTACTTCTGTCTGTTGTTCTTCCTTCTTGCTAGCTTCATTTCTTTCTGGCCGTAAGTCCTTTGTTTTCCCCCATTTCTAAGGACCCGATGATAACAGTCGTCAATTTTTCTCTAATCAATCAATGACCACAAATACGCAACATTAAATTCACAACTGGTTTCACTAAGCGAAAGGCAGAACATTAATACTGTTACATGCAAGAGGTCTCTTTAGTGAACGAATGAAACAATAATTTTCCTCTAATTAATGCATGACCACCAATATCACAACCACACATTTACATCACAATTTCACAATTGCCTGCCTACCTCACAGCTGCATTGTTTTTCCTTATTACATTTCCGTAACGTAGCGCCGGTGCTTAACTACCATAAATACAAATCACAACTCAAACACCAAATACCGGGAACTATTTTTCCTACGCTACCTTAAGTCAGTCAAACCATGATTTTAGGCCTAATTTCTCGTGTAACTCTACACCATATTTACCATCATAGTAAGAATAGAAGGCGTCTCCAGATAATGGGACAGTCCCTTCTCAATCATTCTATAGTACGATTTACCAGTCTCTATCATGAATACCGCACATGGAGTCACACAATCAATCCACACAATTAGATTTTAATAGGGACTATTTGGCTCAAGGTACACTTATGCGGCTCTAACCTGCGCTCACTAAAACTAAACCATGCCATCATACAAAATAAATTTTTGGTGTGTTTCATATCGAAGAGATCTTATCATGCATTGGCTTATTAATGAAGGGGACTGCACTAAAGTGGCAAATTTTTGTACACAAAAGTTAAAAATGTGTCATTTTGTGGGACATTTTAAATTCTAAACCGTAGTCTTGCCAATAAAATTATTTTAACTGAAGATTGGCATGCAGATCTTTGATTATTTCATTTTAGAAAAAGGGACACATTCTTTGTATTTTCACACAACTCTGACAATTCAACTTCTTCAAACTCCTGGAAGTACATTTTTACTTATATTTACAACAAACATTATATAATCATTCAACATGATAATTTTAATTCAGTTTATTAATATGAGCAGCAGCGAGGGTGAACAGACCACTTGGTTGGATTGTCACACATTAAAACAAAATTATGGTCTCAATAGTCAACAACGATATAAACCCCCACCAATTGGGTTACTTCATTTTTGACCTTCGTTATGTGTTTGTTTACTCGCGGACAACGTACTTTTGGTCGCACCCTCTCTGCTGCTGTAATTAAATAACTATTATGTTAATAATGATTGGTGAAGCTCACTCAGCAAGATTAGCTCGAGAGCGACTAGAGGCAATAAAAAAATATCTACCCGTCCGTGATTCTGTCAAGCAACAACTACAAGCGCGTCAGGAATTTAAAGAAGGATTTCCAGAAGGTGCAGAAGAATTGTTTAATCCTATTACAAGGACTACTAAAGGTCGACTTCCCGCATTGGAGAAAACCGCTGAGCCAATTGGAAAAATAGCAGAGCGAACTAAGAAAACAAAAAAGATTCTAAGAGAGCTTCCGGCTGAAATAGCTGCGGCTCAGTCACAATTACAAGAAGAAGTGCAAGAAATACTTGAAGATATTGACCAAGCTCGTGCTGAAGAAGGTGATATAAAGGATCGTACACCAAAACAACCAAGAGCTAGAGTTACGCCGATTGATAAATTTACCATAGAAAGTATTAATGATATTAGGAGAGCCAGAAACATAAAACATTTAGCTGTGTGTACCACGAAAAGTTATAATAATAAAGAACAATTTCTGAAACCAGAGTACCGTGGTCGTTCTATAAACCGTGATGACTGGAACAAATGGGTATATCGCATACACTACGGAGTTGATTAGGTCAGAAGTGACGATACGAGATATACGGAGTTTAACGATGAGATAAAAAGGTATCTTTTACAGCAACAAAAACAAGAACACAAAATAACTAGTCCAATAATAAGTGAGAAAAAAGAATGGCAAGACGCTCCTGGCGCAACTGGAAGTGACATTGGTACAGGTACCAGGGGAAGTGGTCTTATTACTCCATGTCCCAATAATGTCCTTGCCGATGTTGAAAGACTAAAAATTTTGACTGGTGGAAAATGAGCTGGTAATAATTCCCCAGAAAGTATAAATGAAGCAGCCGATATTTGTCTGAGATTATTTACAGGCGGTATCATTTACATTAATGTTTATCTATCCCTCCTTGATGAGATCGTTGATGATTATTACCGCAGTGATTGATTGAAGGTATGCAGTTAGATGCAGTGAATAAAAATAAGATGATCATATATAATGCTCAACGCGGACCAACCATGGTCAGGGTGATAAATTCACGATTACCAACCTATAAAGCGATTTACGGGGATGGACTCGGTGATGTTGTTCAGTGTCTATTTAGAAGGATAGCCCCAAAGGCGATACCGATTGTAAAACAACTGGGAATGAAAGCTATTGATGTTGTTCGTGAAAAAGGTATTGGTGCTGTTGGTGATGTTGCCAGCAAAGCATTCTCAGCAATCAAAGATAGACTAGCACGATTAATACGACGAAAACGTCAGCCAGTAAAATTACCCAGCACTGAAGTGATGCCTGCGAGTGTTAGTAAAATAATAAATCAAGCTGCAAATCAAAAATTGGCAGAGTTAGCTGGTGAAAAAGAAAAAAATATAACTGCTAGTCTGATAGCAGGAAGTGGTTTTCGTATTAGACAATAGTAAATATAATAAAGATGTTCAAACGTATATCTGATCCAGCATTCGACATGGACGCACCAGTACTCAAGGATGAGTCTGTGCGCGATTATCAGTATTATTCGTATGACGCACGACAGCCAAATCAGCGTGGGCGAATTGAGCTGCAAGTTTAGAATACAAGCAGATATTTCTTACCCGCTGAAGCATTTATTGAAGTCGAAGGTGGAATTCTGAAAACAGATAATACTGAATATGGAGCTGATGTTAGTGTTGGTTTTGTTAATAATGGTATTATGGCGTTGTTTGACAGTGCTACGTACATGATTAACGGAAAAAATATTGAATCAATCCAGAAGGACGTCGTCGTTGCCACTACGACACTTGGTCTTGCAAGATACAGCGACGATTATTCAAGATCAGCTGGTCCATCAATGATGTTTCACAAGGATACTTCTGATTCTCCCGAATATAAACAATATAAAATAGGACGCCCAAGAAACTTTGCCAAAAACGCCGACGTGGATATGCAAAAAATGATTATTAATGTTGATTTAGATTATAATTTAGGATTTAAATCACGTCGATAAATGTTGGAAGGTGGAAGTAGAAGATTTTCATGTGCTATTCCACTGACACATATCTTTGGATTTTGTAGAAATGTTAGAAAGGTTATTTTCGGAGCCAAGCATACAGTTGTACTAGTGCGAAAAGCTACAGACGATGATGCAATCTGGCTACCTACTGGTAATGCTGGTAAAGTAATTCTGACAAAACTTTCTTTGTGGATTCCAGTAATGACTCCAACAATACCTGAGGAAGAACATTTACTTTCTTTTATGAATCAAGGTGGTAAATCAACGTTGTCATGGTTAACGATGACCACAGATAGTATTCAAAGCAACATTAATGGTTTATTCACATGGCAAATAGCATCACAGCAAGGTGTCTCTTCGCCGCGACATATATTTATTGCTCTTCAAGATACTGCACGAATAAACTCACAAACGCGTAGTATAATGATATTTGACAAACTTGGGGTTAGTGAGGTTTCTTTGAGGATAAATGAACATCAAGAACCAGCTGAGGATATTTTGTTAAATTTTGATCAAAATCATGTAGCGCTTGTATATCGTCTTTAAATGTCATTCATGGGGCGTGATTAAAATGTTGATACTGGTTTACAAATATCATAGTTAGATTTTACAACGCTGTATCCGATCTACTACTTTTCGCTGGAACACTTGGATTTATTCAGACAGTCTGTCGTTGATATACACTTTCGAGCTCGTGTGACAAGAGGAGCAATTGCTAATTACAGAGCAATCGCTGTCATACTCAGCGATAAAACAATGTTACTTGAAGGTGTTGGTGGACGAATGAGAGTCATTGATACCCCAGTAGAAAACATGTAATTAAATCTCCTGATTTTGTCAGGAATTTAAAATCAAGATGATAATTATAAATGTCATATCGTCATGTTAGTGTCAGTCTGACTCCTGGTCAGATTAAAAATTTCAAACAGTATCAAAAGAAAATTGTGGAGTAAAAATGTCACTAAAGCGAGAACAAATCCAAGGTGGTTCAGATAAACTATCACTGTCAGAACGTCATCTCAGGCACTTCAATGAAGCCAAACGATCAAAGACCGGTATTCGACTTAATCTTTCTGCGAGTGCCATTAAAGATATCGCTAAGACGGGTGGTATATTTCCACTTCTCGCAACTATACCAGCGTTGATAGCCGCTGCAGCCCCAGCTGTTGCAAAAGCAGCTGCACTTGGTGCTGTTGGAACTGCTGCTGGGATGGCACTAAAAAAAGCAATAGGAAAAGGAATCAAAAAAAGGAAAGGGTCTAAGACTGCCAGGAACCCGTTACGGAAAGGGTTTAAGACTGCCAGGGACACTTCGTTGATTCTCCCTATGTCCAATTTTGATTTACTTGATGCTGCTAAGCAACTAAACATAAAAAAATTCAGAGGTGCATTTATGCGTGATCAATTACCGCACAAACCAAACGATATTGAAACCGGTATCATAAATCTTGATAAAAACTCTGGTCCAGGTACTCACTAGGTTGCATACACGATTGATCCACGTGGAATTGTTTATTTTTATTCTTTTGGGTTGGCACCACCAAAGGAATTTTTAAAATATGTTAATAATCTCAATACACCAATTTGGTATTCAACATTACCAACACAAAAAATAACTGACCCGCCAATATGTGGCCGTGAAGTACTCGCTGTGCTCGACGCTGTATCATCATCAACAGCAACACCTCATAAAGTCGTGCACGAGTATACATCTTCGTCAACGTTTTAAACAGGTATTAGTAAATATAATGGTAGATATTTACAGAAGATCAGCTAAGACTAAAACCCAACAAACAGGTGATTTATCTAAGTATGCAACTCTTGAAATTGATGATCTTTTAAATCTTGCAAGTGTAGACAGTAATGAAGTCGTTATTTTTCAGGATAAACAAGGACGATTAAAATCAAATAATATTCCGTTGACAGACATCCTTTTACGAATTACAAACGCGCTCAAAGACAATATTGTTGTATTCGATGAAAACGGTAGAATACAAGATTCTGGAAATTCAATCAACAATTATACTAAGAAAACCGGCTATATTTTTACTGATAATATTGTCAGGAAACAAAACAAAATTACCGACGTAGGAGACCCAGTCATACCCACAGGCGCAGCAACAAAAAAATACGTAGATGATCAAGAATCCAAGTTCATATCAGTTAACGGTGGTATGATGCGTGCATTTCTCGACATGAACAACAACGGAATTAATTATCTAAGAACACCAGAATCAGATTTTGACGTTGCAACGAATAAATACGTTGACGATAGCAACATCCCGATGACAACTTCGTTGACGACAATCAACGATGGAATGATTGTATTTAGAACTGAATTTTCTAATCACGTACAAACGTTTCTAAATTTTCGTAGAAACATAAACACAGCCATTAATGAATTTTTTGGAAGTCCAGCGGTTATTGATATTAAACTTTCTGATATTAACGCGAGACTCAATGATATTGTCAGTGGAATTCCTGATGTTGTTGAAAAAACTAATCTGATTAAAATTCTTCACAAGCAGATAATCAATGTGGTATACACAGTATCACCAGGATCATCAACATGGTCACAGCAAAATAACACTATCAAACATACCGCGACGGTTACTGGTTTGTACAGGCTGTCCGTGTTCAGCGCTGCAAAATTTAGAATTTTTACCATGTATCCATGGCATCATTCAACCGATAATTTTTCTGGAACTGTATCTGTAGTATTAAATAAAGATGCCGAAGAAATATTTATACTGGAACCATTTGATAAAAAAATTAACCGCATCGTCTTACTGGTGGTGTCTGGAATTTGTCGCTGAAACACCTCAATTGATTACTTAACAATAAATATAAATGTCAGCAAACAAATACAGATATGAACAAGTGTATTTGTTACAAACTTAATTAAAAAATTATATTGACAATTAAAAAAATATTGTAGACGTCGTTGATACTGATATAATTGTTTATTCTGCATCTGCCGTAGTCGCTGGAATTGGTGTATTACTGTCTGCGATAACAATGACGTCGCAGGCAGTTATTACAATTTGTGTTTCAACCACAACAACAGTTGCTGGAGTTCGTAATATAATTGCAGAAAAAATAACTACATGTGCGGTTGATAAATTGCATGAATATCAAATGTTGTTATCAGCAGCAACAGAAGCACACGCCAAATTATCATCGCTGATATCATCAGGACTCAGCGACGGAATAATATCAGATCAGGAATTCGTGGAAATGCTCCTGATTTATGAATCAGGATGTCAGAGTTACCCTGATTTAAAATCCTGATTTATTAATAATGTCAAACGAATTACTACAACAGATCGTCACTAATACAGCACCGCCAAAAACCACAATGATATCAGCGAGTTCAACCAATCCTGAGTTTAGCATTAATTTTCCAACTGCAATTTCAGCAATAGAAATAGCACTGGCACAACTGCGAGTTCATTACAGTTGGCCGAATATCAGATCAAAATCATTTGGTGGATTACAACCAAACAACTCGCTGGTATTTGCAAATAAAAATCGCGATGACGGAACCCCAGATTGGCAAATAGTCAGTATTCCCACGGGCATTTATCAAATCGAACATTTCAATGATGAATTCCAGCGCCGGATTAAATCAATCACTGGCAAAGAATCCAAGATAGCCATTACTGTTCACGAACCAACATTATCTGTGGCGATTGAAGTATATTCTCCAGATTATACCGTAGATATATATCAGTCATCAATTAGAGCTGTATTAGGTTGGCCAGAAGTTATACCGGTTTATCAAGGACCACCAGAAACAAAACGAGATGAATTTCTTTCGGTGTAGCAATCTTTTACAAATATTCTAGAATATCGAAAAGAAGAACCATGGACATATTTATATGATGTCGGTAGTGATGGTAAAAGTTTTCCTCTAATAACAGATTTATTAGTATATACTGAGGAACTTGTAGATGAAAATGATAAAATTGTTTGGGAAAGAAAAAATTTTAACCTAAGAACTATTGATTCATTTGCTTATGCAATTAAACCTGAATATAATCTAACATATGCTAATATAATAAATCTGTTTACGAGTATAATACATGACAACGAAGACGTAAAACAACAAATCATTGAAAATATTAATCATCTGACGCATATTATCTTAGACATGAAATACGTCAATAAAGTTATAATTGAAAATGTGAAATCCAGCGACGAATTGAAACAGTTATTTTTAAAACACTGTGCAAAATCGATCGATGAAATAATTGATGACTTCCTTTTATCTGAACTTAAATTTGATAAGGGTGAATCAATTGGGGAGATCGTTAATAAATACTTTCCAAAGGTTTTAGAATCTTGGAGAAAAGTATTACCACTACCAGGTATTCTCAGACACAACAACGATTCTTACGGTGGAGGTCGTCATATCTTACCTGGTATTGTTAATATCACATCAACGATCGCATTCAATCTTGTATGTGATGTAATAGATGATAGTCATCAAGTAGATCTTGAAAAATCTAACCAAGCTCAGCAAGGATACATCTTATACTCATTTACCACCCCACCCCCCGCAAGTCCCACCAGGATATTTAATTGTATCAGAACCAATTAATGTTGTTTATCTACGATGTCATAATCCATTATTATCAAGGATATTTTTCAAACTTACTGACCAGCAGGACACCTTCTGGATTTGAGGAATGAAGTTTTAAGTATTAATCTGTATGTGCGTTCGTAGAACAATACAACAGTTAACGAGAATATATTGTTACAGTTGTATGTGATAGAGATCAGGTTTACATTCTTGCATTATATCTGATTCAGAATAAATATTAGAGTAAATATTATTATCAGAATAAATATTATAATCAGAATCTGAGTAAATATTATTATCAGAATAAAAAATAAATCTGATTCTGAATAAATATTATTATCTAAATAAATATTTTTATCAGAATAAATATTATAACCAGAATAAATATTGATATCTGAGTAGGTATTGTAATCAGAATAAATATTATTATCAGAATTTGAGTAAATATTATAATCAGAATCTGAATAAATATTATTATCAGAATAAATATTATAATCAGAATCTGAGTAGGTATTATAATCAGAATCTGAATAAATATTATTGTCAGAATAAATATTATAATCAGAATCTGAGCAGGTATTATAATCAGAATAAATATTATAATCAGAATCTGAATAAATATTATTGTCAGAATAAATACTATAATCAGAATCTGAGTAGATATTATAATCAGAATAAATATTATTATCAGAATAAATATTATAATCAAAATCTGAGTAGGTATTATAATCAGAATAAATATTATTATCAGAATCTTAATAAATATTATTGTCAGAATAAATATTATAATCAGAATCTGAGTAGGTATTATAATCTGAATAAATATTATAATCAGAATCTGAGTAGGTATTATAATCTGAATAAATATTATAATCAGAATCTGAGTACGTATTATTATAAGAATAAATATTATAATCAGAATCTGACTCAATATTATAATCAGAATCTGAGTAAATGTTATTATCTGAATAAATATTATAATCAGAATAAATGTTATTATAATCAGAATATATATTATAATCTGAATAAATATTATAATCAGAATAAATGTTATTATCTGAAAAAATAATATAATCACAATAAATATTATTATCTGAATAAATATTATAATCAGAATAAATGTTATTATAATCACAATAAATATTATTATCTGAATAAATATTATAATCAGAATAAATGTTATTATCTGAATAAATCTTATAATCAGAATCTGAGTAAATATTATAGTCAGAATAAATATTATTATCTGAATAAATATTATAATCAGATAAATATTATAATCTGAATAAATATTATAATCAAAATAAATATTATTATCTGAACAAATATTATTTTCTGAATAATATTATAATCAGAATAAAAATAAATCTGATTCTGAATAAATATTAATGTTATTATCTGGAAAAAATTTAATATTATTATTATCAGAATAAAAATAAATCTGATTCAGAATAATTATTATAATCTGAATAAATATTATAATCTGAATAAATATTATTATCTGAATAAATATTAATATTATTATCTGAATAAATATTATAATCTGAATACATATTATTATCTGAATAAATATTATAATTTGAATAAATATTAATCTGATTCTGAATAATTATTATAATCAGAATAAATATTATAATCTGAATAAATATTAATATTATTATTTGAATAAATATTATAATCTGAATAAATATTAATATTAGAATCTGAATAAATATTAATATTATTATTTGAATAAATATTATAATCTAAATAAATGTTATAATCAGAGTAAATATTAATATTATAATCAGAATAAATATTAATGTTATTATCTGTATAAATATTATAATCAGAATAATATTAATATTATAATCTGAATAAATATTATACTCAGAATAAATATTAATATTATTATCTAAATAAATATTATAATCTGAATAAATATTAATCTGATTCTGAATAATTCCTATAATCAGAATAAATATTATAATCTGAATAAATATTAATATTATTATTGGAATAAATATTATAATTAGAATAATTATTAATATTATAATCTGAATAAATATTATAATCGGAATAAATATTAATATTACAATTAGAATAAATATTAATATTATTATCTGAATAAAGATTTTAATCTGAATAAAAACAAATATTATTATCTGAATAAATATTATAATCTGAATAAATATTAATCTAATTATGAATAATTATTATAATCAGAATAAAAATAAATCTGATTCTGAATAATTATTATATTCTGAATAAAAATAAATCTGATTCTGCATAAATATCATAATCTGATTCTGCACAAATGTTATTATATTAATAAATAATTCTGAATAAATATTATAATCAGAATAAAAATAAATATTATTATCTGAATAAATATGATTCTGAATAAAGATCATAATCAGAATAAAAATAAATATTATTATCTCAATAAATATGGTTCTGACTAAATATAATCAGAATAAAAATAAATATTATTATCTGAATAAATATGATTCTGAATAAATATTAATATTATTATCTGAATAAATATTATAATCTGAATAAATTTTAATATTATAATCTGAATAAATATTAATATTATTATCTGAATAAATATTATTGTCAGAATAAATATTATAATCAGAATCAGTAGGTATTATAATCAGAATAAATATTATTATCTGAATAATTATCATAATCTGAATAAATGATTCTGCACAAATATTATAATCTGGTTCTGCATAGATATTATTATCTGAATAAATATTATAATCAGAATAAATATTAATATTATAATCTGAATAAATATTATAATCAGAATAAAAATAAATATTGTTATATGAATAAATAATTCTGCATAAATATTATAATCTGATTCTGCATAAATATTATTGTCTGCATAAATATTATAATCTGATTATGCATAAATATTATTATCTGAATAAATATTATAATCAGTATAAAAATAAATATTATTGTCTGAATAAATATGATTCTGAATATAAATCATAATCAGAATAAATATTATTATCTGAATAAATATGATTCTGAATACAAATCATAATCAGAATAAATATTATTATCTGAATAAATATCATAATCAGAATAAAACTAAATATTATCTGAATATATCATGAATGAATCATAATCAGAATAAATCAGAATCTGAATAAATATCATAATCAGAATAATAAATAAAAATAAACATTTTCTGAATAAATGATTCTGAATAAATATCATAATCAGAATAAAAAATAAAAATAAATATTATTATCTGAATAAATCATGAATGAACCAGAATAAAAAAATAGCAAAAGAGGAGTACCTCACGAACAGGTTGATGACGTCGGATACATATCTTTTTGGGTAATTGTTATATTTTCTCTCATTGCATTTGTTGGATCGCTAAGCGTGATAGGGGTAATAAAAACACTCATTAAGTGAACCCCGGGCGCTCTGAGGTTCAGGGGTGCCGGGCGAGTTTACACCTGGTATTATGGGGGTTTTTTTTACAGTCACCCATACACAATATATCTCATCATCAACTGCCCGCAGTATCAAAGTCTTCATTCTATATTTTTATACACAAATATTTATTTAATTATTTTCCCGCCCCTTGTAAGATTGATTGGCAGAATAGTCCTATTATATATATCATAGTATTTTGGACATGGCTGCTGAAAAAAAAAATATTATCAATCAAGATAACTCTAGCGGAGAAAGCGTTTGCTTGACGGAGTTATCTCCTTTCATGTGTCTGATACTGAAATTTTATTCGCTGTTCGAATTTCTTTGAAAATGCGCGCGCGCGCGCGCGCGTGTGTGTGTGTGTGTGTGTGTGTGTGTGATTTAGATTTTTAACGTAGCTTTAACAATTTTTCAGTCATATCGCTACGATGTCTGCAGTGTGGCAGATTATAGTGATGTCTAGCACTGGGGCATCATGCCATAGACATGTAGCATGATGTCCCACCCAGTCACATTATTCTGACACCAGGCTGACCAGTCCTAACACTAACCTCCTAATGCTGAGAATCAAGCGAGGCAGCTGTTAGCACCATTTTTTTAAAGTCTTTGGTATCACTCTGCTGGGGTTCGAACCAGCGACCTCCCGCATCCGAGGCGGACGCTCTAACCACTAGGCCACCGGAGCGATTCTTCGAAAATGCTGATTGGATTATATTATTTGCGACAAAATATATTGAAGCACTGTGAATACCAAAATATTTGCCAGCTGCATATATCGAAGAAAATATTATTTCTTCGCCAGTATCTAATATACATTTACAGATTTAATAACTCTTGCGTATCGTGAACCGCCAGTATTTCCGAAATTGCAATTCTGACTCTATGTAACAGCCCGCAAGTTACAAAAAGAGTTATTTTTTGGATTCCGATCAGTATGAAAACATTCGTACACAAATCTATGTGAATGATATCTTTTTTTCCAACATTACATCTTAGATAACCAGCATTATCAACATAAACCGAATGGTTTTTTAATCTGCAGTTCCTGATTACACCATCACGAGATGCCTCATAATTTTTAATGATAGGATGTGTTACAAACTCATTTTGTTCCATTTGTATAATAATATTATTTGTTTAAATCATTATTTTGAAAATCTGGACAGATAATCTTCTGCGGTTTTAATGGGGGATTCGACTCCATCGGCGCTATCATTTTATCTTAATAGCATTTAAATTCCCTGTATTTTTTACCACCGCATTGCACACACAATCGGGTTTCTCCTCTAACCCCAACACCACACCGTAAACATTGTTTTCGTCCTAGATCACTGTGTCGAACGCTTTGCATATGATATCCACAGAATTCATTTACGCATGCTTTGTTACAAGGAGTTGAATAACTAATCATGAGCCACTTACATTTATTCTTTGTTGAATCGTTATATAATATTTTATACTTCAATTTAAACATATATTTGTCTTAATTATAATATGGAGGAGTTTAAGAGAATATCCGTAATTAAACCTTCTAAGCCAGATTTGATTTTGACAAACTGCCGGAATCTAAATATAGTTTTTTTATGCAAAATCTCGCTTTAACGAATAGGGATATAACTGATCGTATCCGTGAAGCCAAGACGGAATTTCGCGATGATGGTGCGGCTCTTGTGTGGTCAACGTTCAGAATTATTGATATTATCGACATTAGAATGAATGACGAGCGAGGAAGGAAGATTATTAACTATCTCGACAATCAAAGATATTTTATTCTAATAAAATTTATTGTGCAGACAGACGATGGCATTTGGATTATCCGTGACAAACGTGACCCTGTCCGCATACAGTCAGGACACACTGGAAATAATATTGTCACGTTGAATAAAAATTCCAAACCAGGAGCGTTGACTGGTATTGACAAACCATATTATGAACAAACGTATCCTGTGACTGCAGTTGTTTATGCGTTATATCCGCTAAATGATAAACCTAGTGTTGATGATCTAAAACCGATGAAATTGTCCTTGACAGAGTCAAGGATAAATTGTGTAGCCGAGCGAATTGCTGAACACTTCACAAACGCGATGCGTGGAAAAGGTTTAACTGATCTAAGACGTAAAAATATAAATAAGTGGGCAGAAACAGTTAAAGATACCGGAGCTTCTATTAAAGATGTCGCTGAACTAGGAAAAAGATTGAAATTCCCAATAACAGTGAAAACACTACCCGGAGAGATTTTGTACAAATCTAAATATAAATCAAGAGGAGCTCTGATAACGATTATTGATCATAACGCACATGCTTGGACATCGGCCGTAACAATATTTCCACGAGATCGAACTGTTAAATTTTATAATGATTATATCTTTGATTTTATCAGAAATATTAGTAAAAGTGACCCTGTATCCGTGTAGTTATTTCAGAGTTCAGAATCTGTATATGATCAGTTTGTCCGTCCTAATGGAGAAATTTGTCGTGCAGAATCACTCCACGAAGAAATGAAAAAAAAAAAATGCATTAAAATATACTCCTGACAATATCTTGACAGAGTCAGAAGTTGAACAGTTAATGAATAATCGTTTTACCGTTCCATCAGTTGTTGCACATGCTGCTCAAATGAAGAATTCATGGTCACCGACAAGATCAGAATTTCTTGTTGATATTCAACGTAACTGCATCTTATACGGACACGGCGGATTGTGGAATACTAAATACGATTATACGAATGTTATTTCGGTTGATATGGTAGCATGTTACCCTGGAAGTTTTCTTGGATACGGAGAGTGTTCTGAATACTTTAAAAGATTTGGATATCCAACACACGAAATGACAAGAGTTGCGATAAATGGTCCCTTACCATATTTTGATTTAACTGGATTTTCCTGTGTAGAGTCGTTTGAGTTTGTAGATAATCTTCATCCGATTGCTTATGCGTGGTTTGGAAGACATTTTTCAGAAACATACTGGGCTCCAATAATACTATTACGATACATGCTTGATGCAGCGATATTGATATCATTAGCTGTAAGTGAAGCGATAATAACATATCGTCCATAAAAACAAGTTTGGTTACCACAGCCAAAGAAATATTCTAATGATGAAAATCCTGATATGACTGATTATGAAATTAAGGTTGCAAAAGATCTCGGCAGAAAAATAATTGGTAAATTTACTCAGGGTAGTACATGTGATCATAAACGACATTGTACAAGATTAATTATGGACGATGCTGAACTCGATTTTATAATTGCTGATACAACAGAGAAAGGTTCTTTAATAAGTCGAAGTAATGCTTATTTGTCAGACGGGTCTAACTTAGGTACAGTTGTGAACTATACTGATGGTGAGTCACCGCAGTTTACATATTTAAGATCTTCGATGCACGCGTATGTTTCGATAAATTTATTATCAATGATAAACAGATTTCCTGATACCGCAGTTAGAGTCGCCACATATTCATTTTATATAAATAAAAAAGTACGTAGAATTACTAGAACAATTACATATCGGCGCTGATGCATCATGGGGCGAATGGAGAATAAAACGAGAAAATATATTTAGTTATTCTGAATCTCCAGACGTTGAAATTAAGGGGACATATTACAAGAATAATAATCAAGTATCAAAATCATCAGCACCATGTGTATATGATCCTGTGGCCAGACATAAAACCGTTTATCTCAATGGGCGTGGTGGTTCTGGTAAAACAACACGTACGATTGGATTATTTCTAAACAACTTTTCAGATACGATTATTTTAACACCTACACATAGACTCGCCAGAGAAATGAATGAACGTGGAGTAAAATCTCAAACCTATTATAGTTTCTTCAGATGGTGCGG
>JAECUM010054257.1:0-36669 GCA_016617855.1 Megalonaias nervosa
TGAGAAGTTCGCAACGATAATGAAAACCTACGATGAAGCATTTAGTGATAAAGTAACCTGTGATAAGAATGAAGATTGAATTCCCGAGATTGCGTTCTATTAAATAACGGAGTATTTTAAATAATGTCAACGTTAGAACTATTACAACAGATCGTCACTAATACAACGCCGTCAAAAACTACTATGATATCATTAAGTTCGACCAATCCTGAATTTAGCGTTAACTTTCCAACTGCAATTCCAGCAAGTGAAATAGCATTAGCGCAATTACGGGTTTATCATAGCTGGCCAAATATCAGGTCAAAATCGTTTGGTGGACAACCACCAAATAATTCACTTGTATTTGCGAATAAGAATAAAACTGATGGAACTCCTGATTGGCAAGTTGTTGGAATTTCAACGGGCAGTTATCAAATAGAACAGATTAATGATGAGTTCCAACGCAGAATTAAATCTATTACAGGAAAAGAATCCAAAATAGCAATCACTGTTTACGAACCAACATTATCAGCGGCGATTGAAATAAATTCCCCTGATTATGTTGCAGATATTTATCAAAGTTCCATCAGATCTGTGTTAGGATGGCCTGATGTTCCTCCAGACCAAAGGTCAAATGGAATTCCAGAACCAACCAGAAATGAATTTCTCACAACGGAAAAAAGATTTATAAAACGTCAAGAATATCAAAATTTATATATATTTGAATTTCTTAATCAGAATAACAATATAGTAATTTCTGCGCATCAGACTGCATTATTTGATGTTATTAGAGAAGGACCAGATCGTCGTGAAAAGAAAATAGTTTATGAGAAAGGTATTCAAAGATTTTTAGATCCAATTAATTCTGAATACACACGTGTGTTCGGTAATTTACAAACTCTTTTTTCAGCATTATCACAGAATTATATCGTTGATATAAAACAACAGGTAATTGAAACGATACAACACTTAAATACAGTCATTAATGATTTGGCTTATGCTAACCGAAGTATTGTTTTAGGAGCAACTAATCCTAAATTAGAAGATAATCTTAGTGAAGAAGAAAGATTAATTATTATAAAAGGATACTCAAGGTGGAAACAAATATTTCTTGATCATTATAAAATAACAGAAGAACAATTACAAACATTTGTGATACCAGGATTTGATACCGTTAAACTAAAAAGACCAGTCATTGATCTTATTAACGATTATTTTCCAAAAATACTTGAATCATGGAAAAAAATAGTCCCGCCATCGGTTATGCTTAAACATAATAATGATCCATACGGTGGAGGCCGTCATATCTCGCCTGGTATTGTTAATATAACATCAACGATCGCAGTCAATCTAGTATGTGATGTAATTGATGGCAGCTATCAAGTAGATCTTTCAAAGTCTAGCCACCGCAGTGGCACTGCGGAGCAAGGGTATATATTATATTCATTCAGTCCTCAAGCGCCACCCGGGTGGTTAATTGTATCTGAAACAATTAACCCCGTTTATCTACGTGTACATAATCCGTTATTATCAAGGATACATTTCAAACTTACAGACCAAATAGGACGTATTTTGGATTTGCAGAATGAAACTTTAAGTATAAATCTGTATGTGAGATCATAGAGCGTCATCGTAAAACAAAAAAAAAATATCCGAATCTAACTCGGATCAGAATAATTTTTTTTACTGGGTTAAATCGTAATTATTATAAGTAAATAACCTATATACTAGTTTTGCCAGGGATTTTGTTTAGCCATTACCACATCAACTCCACTTTAATTTTCACTTTCATTTTCACAATGCTCTCTTAACTGTCTTATACGAAAGTTTATAATCTTTCTCTGTTCGTATTCATGAGATAATTCTAACTTAATTTTGTCAATAGCTTGCGAGAGAGGTACAAACAGCTTTACCTGATTATCTGTAACTGTTGCCAGCGACTGTAACATTGCCTGCTGGATAAATTTCATGAATTTATAATCAGATGGCAAAGTGTACCTGTTCTCTAATTTCCGTTGTTGTAATGATTCAAAATCACATAGAATTTTTTTCAGGATTAAGATTATCAGATATATTTACACCGTTATGCTGTAATTTTTTAATCGCAGAAACAATAACATTAATGTTTTCGGAATTCATTATATTATAAATATTTGTTTAATATAAAAATAAAATAAAAATAATAGTCCCTAAGGACTGTTTCAAGATGATTATATACATATGCTTATGATTATATACGTATGATTATGATGATATACATATTATTATGATTATATACATATTATTATATACACATGATTATGATGATATACATATGATTATGATTATATACATATGATTATAAACATATGATTATGATTATATACATATGATTATGATTATATACTTATGATTATGATTATATACATATGATTATGATTATATCTTAATTAAGGACAGCACAAAACACAGAATCTTAATTACAGTAGCGTATTTACAGCAAGCATATTTACAGCACAGTTACATATAAACTTAATTCTAAGAACTTTAACTCTAGGACAACACAGTCACATATAAACTTATCTTAAAGACAATACTACGTGCCTTCTCTACGTTCAATATAAATTTTTGCACCCCCACCCCATCTTAATCACCCAGGGAGTGCAAAATTACACCCACCAAGTGACATAGTGGGAGGAGTGTATAAATTTTCTATTGAAACAATAGATGGGCTGGCTGCGCCCCCACTAAAGAAGAGGTTTTTGGCATAATATCGCCTTTCGCCCGACAGTATGCCGGTCACGAGAATCGAACCACGGACCTCGAGCACGAAAATCCAGCGCATTAGCAATCGGCCACCGGACTACAATATGTATACATAATGAAAACCTTAGTATATAGTTAGCGCAGTATACAGAATGAAATCAGAATTTATTGTAAATGTATTGTGAATTTTTTAATAAAATCAGAATTTATTGTAAATGTATTGTGGATTTCTTAATAAAATCAGAATTTATTTTCAGTTTCCAAATGCTTGAGACTACATTACACAAAACCCACAGCTAAAAGTCTGTATTAATCAGACGTTGCCAAGGATACTAAAATAATCGATAAGTTGTACGAACACGCAATGCCATTCATTTCTAAAAATAACCTCATGTACAGTTCACTGCTGGGTCGCAAAGCGTTTCATAAGAACGTGGAAAATATAAATATTATTGAGATTTTATATGATTCATAGAATATTGTGCATATTGTGTAACATATAGCATCATTATTTATACATCGATGAAATTCTTGAAAATTCTCAATTGTTGTAGGGTCAACACCCAAGCGATTCTCTAATTGATTTTGATGATTTCTTGATAAATTTGACAATAACCTAATAAAAAACTGATAAAAAAAAAAAGAAATTTTAATCAAAAGTCACTTCATATTAGCAAAAAATAGTGATATTTTAGCCAAAGATTTCTATAAAATCGAAAAATCATCAAAATCAATTAGAGAATCGCTGGGGTTTTGACCCTACCAGCGCTATAAAATCTGGCCGATTTTCATTGATTTTTGGTTATTTTTCATGCAAATAACGAGATTTTCGAACAAAATCAACAAAATAAAAAAAAACACTAAATATTTATAAAGGCGATTTTTATTTGCAATACTGTTGAGATTTACATGCATAACTAAATTCATTGAAATGTTTTTACAGTCGAAGTTTGGACAATCAGAAAATGTGATATGTGTTTTGTGTACTATTGAAAGATATATCACTTATAGGGTTGGACTCTTCAGCCACTTGATAAGGTGCAAAAAGCAATGTGGGTTCTGACCAAACTCACAAGTACGACAACTGTAATATTTACTATTATGCTTGACGGAGTTGTCTCGCTTAATCGTCTGATACTATAAGAACATTGCATCAATGAAAAAAACACCTGCATGAAACTATGAAAGCAAAAAGACACTGGTTCACGAAGAAGGTTCTGGTAGACTAACATACTTGAATCTAATTTTTTGTAAAGCTCTCATTGAAAAAGCAGATCTCGTGATATTATCTGCCACGCGTTTTACTGAAGGTGATGCTATGTTAAAGTATTTACCAGCAGAAGTAATTGATTTAAATATAATTTCTTCACCATCTGTATTTGTGGATTTAACAGCTCTCTGTCCGAATATTTGACACCTTCCTGTATTTCCACGTGCAGAATTATGACTCTGTGTAATAGCTTGCGGGTTATCAAGCGAGTTATCAAGTTTATCACCACTGATGTGATCAATTACATGTCCATCTTTAATGACCCCAAAATAACACTCGAACACGAACCTATGTGATAAATATCTATTTTTTTCTGGTCAGCAGCAGTAAATCTAAGATAACCAGCATTATCAACACTACCGAATGGTTTCTTTAATCTACAGTTCCTAATTACACCATCACGAGATGCTTCATAATTGGTGATGATTGGATGCTTTACAAACTCATTTTGCTCCATTTATATACTAATATTATTTGTTTAAATCATTATTTTGAAAATCTAGCGAGATAATCTTCTTCGGTCTTTATAGGAGATTCAGAATATGTGTTTTTTTTAATCGTAATATCGTTTCAGCTCTCTGTATTTTTTACCACCACATTGCAAACATAGCTGAGTTTTTCCTCTGACTCCAACACCACACCGCACACACGGTTTTGGTCCTAAACTGCCTTGTCTAACGCATTGCATGTGAAAGCCGCAGAATTCGTTTACGCATGCTTTGTTACAAAGAGAAGTATATCCGATCATAAGCCAATGGCATCGATTCTTTGTTTGAATCATATACAAAAGATTAAAATTCAATTGAATATATATTCGTCCTAATTATAATAATGCAGGAATTATCCCCGATTGAATATTCTGGGGCTAGATTTGATCTTGACAGACTGCCGAAACACAAATTTAGTTTTTCTATGCAAGATCTAGCTTTAACGAATAAAGATATAACAAAACGTATCCGTGAAGCCAAAAAGGAATTTCGCGACGATGGTGCGGCTCATGTGTGGTCGACATTCAGAATTGGAAATACTGTTAATGTGATGAATGACAAACGAGGAAGAGAGATTATTGACTACCTTGTTCAGAAATATTTTATTTTAATAAAATTTATTGTAAAGACAGAAGATGACACTTGGATTACTCGTGACAAACGTGATTCTGTCCATATGCAATCAGGAAATAATATTGTTCTTAGTAAAAATTCCAGACCAGGAATACTGACTGGTGTTGACAAACCATATTACGAACGAACATACCCTGTGACTGCGGTTGTGTACGCGGTATATCCGTTAAATAATAAACCTGACGTTGGGGATCTCATACCCATGAAATTGTCATGGATAAATTGCGTAGCTGAACGGGTTACAGAACACTTCACAAACGCGATACGCGGAAACGGTTTAACGGATTTACGACGCAAAAAAATAAATGCCTGGGCAGAAACAGTTAAAGATACCGGAGCGTCCATCAGCGACGTTGCTGAGCTGGGAAAGAAATTAAAATTACCAATAACAGTGAAGACGTTAACCGGAGAGATTTTGTACAAACCAAAATATAAATCAAGAGGAGCTTCGATAGATATTATTGATCATAACGCACATGCATGGACTATGGCAGTAATGGTATTTCCACGAGACAGAACGGTTAAATTTTATAATGGCGATGTATTTGATGCTATCAGAAATATCAGTAAAATTGATCCTGTATCTGTGTGGCTGTTTCAGAGTTCGGAATCTGATTATCATGATCAGTTTGTACGGTCTAATGGTGATATTTATCGTACAGAATCTCTCCATAAAGAAATTAAAAATCTTGCACAACGCCTTTGGCGTGAATACACATCTGATGATATTAAGGTTGAACAATTACTTAATAACTGTTTACCGTTCCATCAGTTGCTGCTCACTGCGCTCAGGAGAAAAATTCATGGAAATCGACACGATTGGAATTTCTTGAAGATGTCCAGAAAAGCTGTATCGAATACGGACACGGTGGATTGTGGAATACTAAAAACGATTATAATGACGTTATCTCAGTTGATATGGTAGCGTGTTATCCTGGAAGTTTTCTTGGATACGGAGAATGTTCTGGATACTTTAAGAGATTTGGACATCCCACACACGAGATGACCAGAGTAGCGATAAACGGACCTTTACCTTTTGGCTTAACCGGATTCGCCTGTATAGAGTCGTTCGAGTTTACGAGGATCTCCATCCGATTGTTTATGCGTGGTTTGGAAGACATTTTTCAGAGCGACGTTGGGCTCCAATAGTACTAATAAAGTATATGCTTGATGCTGGAATTTTAATGTCGTTGAACGTAAGTGAAGCAATTATATCATACCGCGTGCAGAAACAAGTTTGATTGCCAGAACCGGATGTATTTAATGATGCTAGGAGAGATTTTCCTAATCCTGAAGATGATATTGTTAAAATTACTAATAGTACACATGAATGCAGGAAAGAAAGTGATGAGAAATTTGCAAAAGATCTCGGCAGAAAAATAATCGGTAAATTTACGCAAGGATGATCATACGATCATAAACGAGCGTGTACAAGATTAATCATGGACGATGCCGAACTCGATTTTATAATTGCTGATACAACGGAGAAAAACACGTTTATAAGTCGAAGTAATGCTTATTTATCAGACGGAATTAAATTAGGTACAATTGTGAACTATTCTGATGGCGAGTCACCGCAGTTTACTCATTTAAGATCTTCGATACTAGCGTACGTTTCGATAAATTTATTATCGATGATAAACAGATTTCCACGTTATGCAGTCAGAGTCGCGACAGATTCATTTTATATAAATAAAAAATATGCGGATTCGTTAAAACAATTGCATATTAACGATCATGCATCATGGGGCGAATGGAGAATAAAACATGAGGATATAATTAGTTATTCTGAATCAGCCGATGTTGAAATTGCGAAAACATATTACAAGAATAATCAAATACCAGGGATGTCATCGGCACCATCTGTATATGATCCTGTAGCTAGACATAAAACCGTTTATCTTAATGGGTGTGGTGGTTCAGGTAAAACAACACGCGCGATTGAATTATTTAATAAATGTTCTGATATGATTGTTTTGACACCGACACATAAACTCGCCAGTGAAATAAAAGAATCAGGAGTAAAATCGTGTATATATCATAGTTTCTTTAGATGGTGCGGAGACGCATGGACTCCATCGCGGATGGGTGAGAAATACATTTCTAAAATTATTATCTGGGACGAGATATGCACGGTGTCGCTAGAGGTATTAAAAATATTTCTTGATTGGCTGTTATCAAAGAATACTGCTGTGATAATGTGCGGCGATCATGGTCAACCGCCACCTTTTATTGGATCGTCTCCACATGAGTGGCTGAAAACATTTGTAGATTATTACGAAGAAATAACTGATGACCATAGAGCTATTGATAAATCACTAAAAGAGTTTAAAAAGTTAATAAGATTACAGCCAGATAAAATACAGTGTGAGATAATGCGTAAAGTAATTCCAGAAACTTCTATGAATGATTTTTGGACTTTATGGAGAACTGCTGATTTGATAGTTGCAAGTAGAAAAATAGTTCGCGATACACTTCAACAACAATTATTTACGTTACATAAAGAAAAATTTTCAAATCTACCTGTACGTTTGTGTTATCGCCCAGCAGATACTCGACGACAGAATGTTGATGTTGAGATTCCTGGTGGTGGAATACAAAATCTTGTATTAAATGATATTGTTTTAGTTGTTGTTGATGTTGTTGAGAGCGCGTTAAGTATGGATAAATCGCCGTGGACATTAGGATACGCTATAACGATTCACTCGTCACAGGGATTAACTATTACCGATTCAAGTATTTGGATTGTCGATGATCGTATTGACTGGTCAAATTTAGTTCATCTTGCAGTGTCTCGAGTCAGAAGAATATCTCAACTGGGCCGGGTTATCATGGATTGCGTAATAACCGAGGAAATTCCTGACAACTTTGTCGATATCAATAAAAAATTAACGAATTATAAACAATGTGACCAAAAAAATAATCGCGATTTTAATATTGATGCTGAATTTATTATAAAACTAAAAGCACAACAGAATAATTATTGTGCAAGTTGTAACTGTAATATGCTGTGGCAGTACTCGAGTAATAATCCAAGACAATTTACCGTTGATAGAATTAATAGTAGTCTTGGTCACACACGCAAAAATGTGATGCTGACCTGTCTTGAATGTAATCGACGTCGAGGCGCTGGACGCTGTGCAAGTTTATAAAAGTGAACGCGGTGGTAATTGTGTATCTACAGGAATTATTTGTAATTGTTCGCGTACAAATCCACGCTGACGAGCAGTTGAATCTAATCTGTAGATTGCGGGTCTACCTGTGGACCTTACCACGCTAGAAATTTTGTGTGTGGTCACACTCCAGATAGGATCAGTTGCTCTTTCTCTACCTCCTTCAAGTTCACCAGGTTCATATAAATATCTTACGGTAACATTACCTAGTACTGGTTGAGAGGAAGATTTACGTTGTATTGGTATATATTTTTTTTGATCGCATTAGAAATTTTCATAGAAGTTGCACGAGTCACTTCGTTGTTCAACGCAGCTATCACACTCGGTAACCTTGCAACCCATTCACGAGATCTCTCCGTGGATTTAAAGTCAGCGGATATTTCCCTCGCGTATTGGTATCCAAATAACCGCTTAGCAAGTATTCGATTAAATCGTTCAACGATTGCCTGATCACGATGAATTTCCGTCTGTCCTCGTCTGATTTTAACGTTATGTCGCTTCATCAACGATGATACTGCACCAAGAAATTCTTTGCCAGGATCAACCTGTAGCAATTGTGGCCATCGTAGACCACCACGTTGATAAATGCGTTCAAACTCAGATGCAACTTCAGTCGCTGTCTTTGTTGATAATGGTTCTGCTTCTTTATATCTACTCGCAACGTCAACGACGGTTAACGCGTATCTGTATGTGTATTGACGTCTACCAATTTTAATGGTATCGTGTGGCAAAAACAAAATATCTGCTTGATGAACTTCATTAGGGGTACTGACATCAAAATGTGCATACTGAATTTTTTTAGGTGGTGGTAGATAGATTTGCCATATTGCCTGTCGTGCTAACCACGCTGCAGCGACATCACGTGAAACTTTTGCTGCTTCAGCAAGTTTACTAATCGCTGCTTTACCTCTCCAGTATCCTCTTGGGCTATAATAAACAGATTCCATTATTATGATAATAATCAGTTGATTAATTACCAGCCCCTAGCACTAGTTTACCTTTCATAGCAGATTTTACTAGGAAGCTAGCAAGTCTTTCTCTGAGAGATTTATTTTTTATGGAATTTAATGCGTGAATCAGCTTTACATCTGCAATATGTCGTTGTTGTAAATCTGGATTTTTATACGCAACATCGTGAATGTGACACGCTTGATCAATTGCGTTTATTGGATACTCTCCAGGTTTTGGTTGGTCTTGGTTATCGAGTCGGATATCGAGACGAGTTCCAGGACCACAATAATTATATCCGGGTATATGTTTTTCACCAGGATACTTTGCCCATGGAGCTCCTGGTAATTTACCTAACGAAGCAGCGATATCTCCACCTGTCTTTAATGAAATAAATTTATATTTTTTTGTACCACATTTCAGACACCTGCCTGTAAGTGCGCGCCTGTTATTTTTTGTTATTATTGTCGTTAATCCAGTGGTGGACGTATGCGCTCTACATCGAACGCAATATAAATCCATATTAATATTATATGGATATAATTGTCTTCTCAGCGACACGAAAACAAGAGCCAGTCAAGCATCATCCAGCGCTACCAAATTCTATCAGAGCAATTATACTTGGCCCATCTGGGTCTGGTAAAACGCAATTATTACTTAAACTGATAATGCGATGGCTCAAGTGGGATAAATTATATTTAGTAGCACCATCTGTACATGATCAACGATGTTACGAAGTACTTAAAGATTTTAATGAAAATGCAAAGTCGCTGACGTGTCCTGATAATGATGCTATTGATTTTATTACCGATATCGATGAAGCTCCATCCATAGACGATCTTGATGGATGTATCAATAATCTCGTAGTATACGATGATGTAATGCTGGACAAACAATCCAATCCAGCTCGGATATTTTCGCGAGGCCGTCACAAAAATACAGACGTAATTTATTGAACTCAAAAATACGAAATACACGCAAATTCCTAAAGTGATCAGAGATAATTGCAATATCTTAATTGTGTTTAATGGAGTAGATAATTATACTTTACAAAACAATTATTATACTTGGTGTTCAGGGGACATGAATATGATTAAATTTAGAAACTTCTTTTCAAAAGCACAAGCTATTCCGTTCGGATTTATAACAATAAATTTACATGACCCAAGATCTAGATATCGTATAGGTCTGGATAAAATCTTTGGTTAATTATAGCAGCAGAGAGGGTGAACGACCAACATTGAGTGACCAACGCGTAAACGAAAAATTCCTAAAAATAAAAACACGCGTCAGAGATAAAGTAACGAGATAATCTAACTAGTTAAAGGTTGTGGTTTAACGTCGCTGACCTTAATATTTCCTTTTCGTAGGAAGGCTTATTTTTTCATAAATAACGTCTCAAGCAAAATGGTCTGTTCACCCTCTCTGCTGCTTATTACTATACTACTGCCACAGCTTGCATGCAAAGTTAGAATATATTTATGCTTTAAAACAAACATTGCTCTTGTGGCCAAGGCAATTTGTTACTTTTGACATGACATATTATTATTATTATTATTATTATTATTATTATATTTTGTTCTTGTTCGCACTGCCAATGACATCAAAGTAGAAAAGTGATACAATATGCCTCGCTTTTACTTCACATGTAAGACAAAATAAATTCTTTAAATTGGCTGACAATATAATTATCTTCACACTCAAAGAAATCTGCTTTCCAAACTATACAGTGACACAGGACAATACACAAAAGACGCACAAACACGTAGATAAACACACATCGATAAAAAACTATTTACATAAATACACGGAATCCTAGTCCTTATGCCCTTCCTCCTATTTAAATCTTTTCATGGAAAGAAAGAAGGAAATTATGTTTTTAAGTTTATCGCGAAATTCTTCACTCTTATGACAAAATATAAATCAAAATGAAGAGTTTTCAGTTCCATGGCCAGTAAACCTTTAGTGAAGCATTAGTTGCCACTTGAATTTTGAGAAATGCATATTCATACCCATGAAAGCGTTCTCATTCTCCAGGGAAATATCCCGAGTGCATACAATCTTCAATATAAACACCCACATCTGTCTGGTCCACCAAAGAAGAGGTCGCCAGTTTCGAAACTCGCGGCGGCATCCCATTTCTTTAAAAACTTATTTGTAATTTTATGTTCAAACTTTCTTTTAAACTCGCTCATCCAATTTTTTAAAAATTATTTTAATTTTTTTTTTATACTCGCGTCCTAGGATGGGCAATTAACCTAGTCTTATATATAAACACCCACATCAGTTTGTGTGTCCCAGCTGCAAAACAAGAGGTCTAGAGTTCGTAACTCGCGGCGGCATTCCAATTTTTTAAACACCTTTTTAATATTTTTATGTTCAAACTTTGTATTAAAATCGCTCATCCCAATTGTTTTACTTTTTTTATTTTTTATTTTTATCTTGAAAATTTATCACTCCCGTCCTAGAACGAGCAATTGCTAGCCTTAATATATTAATACCCACATTTATCTCTCTATGTGTCAGGCTGCCAAACAAGAGGTCACAATTTCTGAAATACCTTTTCTTGTAGTTTTTAATTCAAGGTATCTTTTAAACTGGCTCATCCCATTAATTACTTTTTTTTGTTTACTTTTTTAATTTTTCTTGTTCATGTTGAAATTTACTTTTATCACTCCCGTCCTAGGACAGACAATTGAAATAGGTACAAATAAATACCAAATAGATGTTACTTAAATCGATGGATAGCAGGTAAAATCTAGCATTGGTCCAGCAGTCAGCAGAAGGCCCAAGCTTAGACCGTTCTATGACTTAGACCGTTCTATGAGAGAGAGAGAGAGAGAGTTTACCCTAAAGGGCTACGTGCTATCACATAAAAATCGTTGATGCTGTTGGTTTTTTTTTTCAAATTCTGATAGAATCAATCGCCTTTCCTTGATATATTCATACATCATTTGCTAAATTTTGGGTATATTCAAGCATGATGCGTGCTTCTTTTTCGTCATAAAACATTCCAAAGGAGGCAACTGTTTATTGTCCACGTATTAATTTCTTTCAAAATATATGACTACCCCCTCCCCCAATTTTCAATACATTTGGAAAGGAGAGTGGGATGTTTCAAATGCACTAAACTCGTGGATAAGGGATTCTAATAAAAATTATATTCTCCCTCCCGGACGAAAAAGAGAACAAACAAACACTAATATGTCGCTGCAAACTGGATTCAATGGGGGGGGGGGGGAAGAGAAAAACTGATAACCTATAGACCTTGGACGAATAATGCGTATGCACGTACGGCCGGTAATGTAAAATATACAAAAAGTGGCGGGCAACAAATTTTGGGCTTAGCATGTATGCTACGTAAGGTCATTAAACATGGTAATTAATACTGATCAAATAAGATCCAGATTTAATCTCTTTAGTTGATAGATCTCGCTTTGTTGGAGCCTTGGAAACTCGCGCAGTACAGGGCAGAACTTAAAAAAAAAATTGAAAAAATACACGCACATTCATTAATGTGGATAAAGTTATTTTATGCTGATTGGAAAACATAGTTCTTGTTTACATCTTACGAAAAGAAACACTTACTTCTGGTGTCCAATGTCGTCTGCAAAAATCTCAGCCGAATGCTGTAAATACGCCTGTAGATTATACGGTTGGGCGTGCTGACATCATACGTCATAGATAACAACGACCCCCTGTGTTTGTTTGGATTTACGCTAGATGATTTACATTTTGACCTTAAATTGTAATGCTGTTTCGAGTCAGACCGTTTACTTTCCATACATTTCATTTAATACCACGTCATTTGGAATATGGATTAATCATTCCATTCTGTTCTTCAGACCATTTCACTTAATGCCAGATCATTTGGAATCTGAATGCATCTTTTCATTTTTTGGGTTAAATCATTTCATTTTAGACTACATTATTTCATTTAATACCACGGCATTTGGAAGCAGAATTCCTCAATGCGTTTTGTTCTTTAAATCATTTCATGTAATACCACATCATTTGGAATCTGAATTCATCATTTCATTTGTTAGGTTAAATCATTTCATTTCATACTACGTAATTTCATTTAATAATACGTCATTTGGATTCATAATCCATGAATCCCTTTTGTTCTTCAAATCATTTTATTTAATACCAAATCATTTGGAATTTAAATTCATGATTTCATTTGTTGAGTTAAATCCTTTCATTTTAGAGTACATCATTTTTTTTAATACCACGTCATTTGGAAGCAGATATCACCATTACGTTTTGTTCTTTAAATCATTTTATTTAATACCAGATCATTTCATTTAACACCTCGTCATTTGGAATCTGAATTCATTATTTTTTTTTTCTGGGTTCAATCATTTCATTTCATGCTACATCATTTCATATCACACAACATCATTTGGAATCTGAATTCATCATTCCGTTTGTTGGGTTAAATCATTTCGTTTCACACTACATCGTTTCATTTAATACCACGTCATTTGGAATCTAAATTCATTATTCGGTTTGTTCGTTAAATCATTTCATATGTCACCACATCATTTGGAATCTGGATTTATCGTTTCATTTGCTGGGTTAAATCCTTTGATTTCATACTACATCATTTGATTAATGTAATTTGGCGCTGACGGCTGCCCATAGAACAGTCAATGATGCTAACTGAATATGCTCGGAAGCATAGATACGGGTTAACTCCCTTAGCATCTAAAGCTCCATATTTAATGGCAGAGGCTACATCCCAAATTACATTAGAGAATTGGAAATCGATTTTCTAATACGTACGTGTTTGCTGACTACACGAGCCGTTCATTGATCAATCATGTGGTACGATATTCTGCAGTCATGTAGAGCAACTGGACAACATCTTCTCCACCTACCAAGGCTAACAGCGCTGTGAACAGGAATTATGTATATTCTGCAGTCATGTAGAGCAACTGGACAACATCTTCTCCACCTACCAAGGCTAACAGCGCTGTGAACAGGAATTATGTATCTTTGGGGGATATTGTAACTTCCTACCTGTAATTTCCTGCCTGACGATGTGTTCTTGATTCACACATTGGAATGGGCAGCTGATAGTTGGATTACATATTGGGTGAGGCTTGTATCATTCTCTGTCCTCTATTTTGATGACTCCTTTATCATCGTTCCATCTTCCTCTATCCTTATTAGGGAACAGTCAAGCGGAATTATGCTAACGCATGTTTTATATGGAAAAATGTATTACTCTGTGTGCTAAGATAGGGCCAGAAGCCTTTCGTTGTGTAAACAACCGAACTGTCAAAGAGCGAAAGCCAATATATGAGCTTTCAAAGTTTGTCTTCCGATTAATATGTAAAGTCATATATTTACTTAGATCAGTACCTAAAAAAGATGAGCAACCCTCCAAGCAACAACACCAACAACACCACACTATGCTTATTATGTGAAAATTTAAACATTTTCCCTTCAAAATAAGTAGGTTTGAATAATTAGAGACAGTCATATGGTAAAAAGCAACAACATTAGAATAATTGATAGAGTGTCAAAAATTATATCTATGCAGTACATGCATATGTATTCCGGGTAGGAATATGGAGCGCATGCATATGTATGCCTGTGGTAGGAGAATGCAGTACATGCATATGCATTCATGGGGTAGGAATACGCAGTACATGCACATGTATGCCTGGAGTAGGAGTATGCAGTACATGTATTTGTATGCATGGGGTAGGAGTATGCAGTACAAGCATATGTATGTCTGGGGTAGGAGTATGCAATACATGCGTATGTATACCTGAGGTAGAGTAGTCAAAGATTGTATCTATGCAGTACATGCATACGTATGCCTGGGTTAGGAGTATGCAGTACATACGTATGTATGCCTGAGGTAGTAGTCAAAGATTATATTTATGTAGTACATGCCTGGGATAGGAGTATGCAGTACATGCATATGTATACCTAGAGTAAAAGTAGTCGTAAAAAAGCATAGCAAGGGACTTTATATCTGTTTACAATATCTTTCTTTCCGCAAAAAATATTCTGGAGAAAAGTGTGTAGTGCAAACTTCACTTTATAACAGCATAGAGAGTAAGGAAGAGTTTAAAAAGTATGCTGCTGATATATGTAAATGAGATAGCGTGTTTAAAATATGATAGATCCATCTTCTAATCCTAACCCTAATCCTAAGCCTTAACATATGATAGACTCACCAGGGTAGTGTTTCCTAAAGTGTGGTAGTCGTACCACCGGTGGTACGTGATAGGGTTTTAGGGTGTATGGCCAGAAAATAAATCACTATAATTCGCAGCCCAAACATTTCGGCTCTAAGAGAAGGATATGCCGATAAAACAGATGTCGCAAAAGAGGTACGCAAACGTTAAAAGTTAGGGAAACACTGCACTATGGCATCGTCACATACATATCCTTTTTCAGCCTGTTTGTGTTATTAATTAGTTTCGATACAATCTTTGCTAATATAAGTAAACACATACCAATCTACTTTAAGCAAGTTACATAACTGATCTTACTTATTGATAAAATTGTGATTAAAACCTGTCTGTCCATAACTACATGGCACATTACTTCCAAACATGGTTATATTCCCTATCGTTTTATGCTGGTGACTTGAACCAACACAGAACCCCATATTGAAATGAATGACGCCAAATTATTATTGCCTGTCAATGATAATGCACAGTTGATTCACAGTGGATATATTGGTCTACTTACACTAGTTATGTCAGTCCACATATATTGATTCCATATTTCCATGACAACAAAACTGATTCATGGCGCAATCGTTATTAAGTATGCTTTGCAAGTTTGGTACAGTTTATTGATTTGCCTACACAAGTTCTTGGCTCGCGTCTGTATGTTCTCTCGGCTGAACGAGTAGAGACGTGTTCTAACCCCGCAAAGGGGTTTCTCAAAAATATATTTAAACAAACATGATATTTTATATTTTTTAGATTTTCTCTGATTGATTGATTGATTGAATGATTGAGTTCACTTTTGCAAATGAAACACAAAAAATGAAATTGCGAATAACTAAATAACTGTTGTCTGTCCACTGTTTTAGGAATTCAAAATGTCCCAAAGTTGTGATCTAAGAATAAACGTATTAATAACCATGCATAATGAGTTAGACACTGTTCATTACGAATGAGCTAGTAGAGGCTGAGATGGGGTATGTAACCCATTCCAAACAGGGAGAAGGTGGAGATTATACGCTTTCCGCGCAGTTGGTGAAATCTCAGTCGGGACCCCTACTGGGCCGTTGAATTCTACTTCACACCAGTTTTCAAAAGCGGCTTCAAATAATAATAATAATTATAATAATAATGTTTATAATATTTATTTTAAAAAAATGTTGAACTAAACTCTTGAATGGTCTTTGATAAGCTAACTAAAACTACATACATTTAGACCAACAAATGTTTATGCAACATAAAATGAAATCGTGTGCAAATCATTGAACAAGCTGATAGCCTGACATATTATATGAATACAACATCAAGCAACAATCATCCATTTTTGGAGTATCGGTATTTATATTTAATTGTAAACTTTCAGTAACCTTAACAGTAAACGACAAAGAATTCCAGGTCATGATAAGGAAATAATGAGCGATTGTTTTGAATAACTCCTTTCGTGGCTCAGAAATTGAATGGAGATTGAGCCTCTAAACGTAAGTGATATTGTTTGGCTTCACACGCCCTGTACAGAGTTTGGAGATAAATGGACACCATATGTGTTCCATTAACACATTTGTAAATAAGAACTGGCTTTGGATGACTTATTTGATCATAAATACCACCCCACCCCTCCGTAAGTGTGAAAATAAATATTCATATGAAAATATTATGTATCACAAACACGATACATATGGTGTGCTAAAAAAGGTTCAAGTAATGTCTATTCTGATATGATTCCATCACATTCGGCAACTGCTCGTAAACCAATTCAAAAATAAGAATCCGTTACCATAGTGACTGCCAGCAGCACGAGAAGGTAATTTGCACTTATCAGCACCTGCAGTAAATCTGCCGGCATGAGCCGAAACTCTGCAACACCGAATAATGTCGGGTTGTAACCTTTACTTAACCCCATCATCTGATGAACAGTTAATCTGCAGTAAGTGAATAACGGTTTTTATTGTAATAGTGTAGGCTGTTAATCAATAACACCACACAACCCGCACTAACAGTGTGTATAAGTTAGTTAATAAACACCAACCAGCCTTCACTAACCGTGTGTACAAGTTAATTAATAACACCACACAACCTGCACTAACCGTGTGTGTAGGTTAGGTCAGTAAGTTACTCTACCTCAAGACAACAACTTCCTTAAGACGGAACAGAACATTTTTCCCTTTGCATCAGCTTATTATGGGATGTGTACTTGAGTGTGACATGCTTATCTAGGAAGTTAACACATATAGAGGATACATGTAAGTCTCTCTCTCTCTCTCTCTCTCTCTCTCTCTCTCCAGTTTTTGAGTGTAAGACTGTTCCATTAGGAAATTCAAACCAATAAAACAGGGTCATGCCCACGTTGCGCCTAAAATGCCGTAAATTATTTTCAAAGTAACAGTTCTAATCTTTTTATTTCAGGCCAAGATTACTCATTAAATTCGTGGTAGGTACGATCTTTAATCAATGATTAATTAATCAACTGTTAATCGCTTTTTATATAGGCAGTGAAAACTAAAATGTTTGTTGCATTTAGCTTTTCACCGTTAACAATTAATAATACAATAAATTAAAGAAATTATGAAAGGGAGGTTTGTGTAGTCGTAAGATTTTGATCAATTTAAGAAAATATTTTACTAATGTAACTAATACTAATGTAACATTTTTACTAATAATACTGAGATGATAGCACATCCATGGTATTAACGTACTAATGTAACATTTGCTAATGTAACATTTTACTAATGTTTATTAATTCCCTTTTTATTCCCACTTATTTGGTTCTCTATCAGATCCCTAACCTCCTTTCTCCCGGTGAATAAAAGTATGAAAACAATGACAATTACAACAACAAAACAAATTGATGGCAACATAATACTAACCTATCAGATATATATTTTGCATCATCTTACTCATTCGGGGTTACTGTATGCTATTACGCACGAGCAAGCGTACTCACGTATATACACTCCAAGGCACGCACTCATGTACACACCATATTATCTTTGATTTAACAATTAATATACAAATACTACAAAATCAATTTTTTTAAAATAATAGTATTTAAAATAAAATATTGAAGGACATACGTATTTACCATGTGCAACTATTATGCATATAAAATACATACAGTATTATATGCTAGGCATATACTAAGTATTAACTATACATATATTATACATATATTATACACATATTATACATGTTATGCACATAATATACATACAGCATATATATATACAATGCATATACTATACATATACTATGCATATGCTATCCACATACTATACACACACCATACATATACACTGCATATACTAAACATATGCAATGCATATACAATGCATTATGCATATGCTATACATATACAATGCATATACTATACATATACAATGCATATATGATACATATACTATGCATATACTATACATATACTATACTATACTATTATATATTAAAATACTATACTATTATATAGTAAAATATTTGATGAAAAAATTTATATTTACGTTGCAGAACAGAAGAAAAAACGAAGTCAATACATTTTGTTTTTCTATTTCTCATGCCACGAGGAAAATTATGTTACGTTAACATGCATATTAGTGCGAGTAATAGAAATATTGCTTACTACTGTTTCAGTTTTGTTTCTGTTTCGTTTCCTGAGTGTAGTATCAAGTAAGACAGGTTTTGAGGGCATACTGGTAGGTACTATGAAGATAGATCTGGTCGAAATTGCTTGTATGCATATACCCATGCTTAACACATTCCTTTTTTATTATGTGTAAAGTTTGCTCTTTCATTTTATCAACGCATAAAACTGATCTAATATCCTACATATGCATACTTTCGAAGGGAAACCTTCTTTGTAGTATATGCAGTATCGCATCATGTCCTTAAAGAAGTCACCATGCCTGTTTCCGGATGTTATAAACTTTGTGGATTTGATGTCATGGAAAGTAAAAGCAGCGAAGTTTTGAAGGCATTTCTTTTCCATATAACTACACCAACCACTACCATTTTATTCTCTGCCAAAAATATTCACGTAGCCTAACTTTTCTTTGCCGTTTTGAAATAGAATGGGAAAATGAGGCGACAGAACTCTATCGTGGACTAATGTGTAAAATTGAAAAGCGAAATAATGGCAAAATGATGAAGCTTGATGATTGGAACATTGTGCTTATTGTTTTCTTCATATCAATAGCAGAAAAAAATGTGTGGATATTATACCTATTGTCTGTCACCGATTGAATTAAAACTGCAACCGTGATAAGCGCAAACTAAAGTAATTATGTTTATTCACTTAATGCTTCTTTTCTTCTCATAACTTCCATGAAAATGAATTCAGAAAAAAAAAAAAAAAATATGAACTTCAGAAAGGGAGGGTTTGGGTGCGGAAGACTATTAAACAATGCATGGATTGGCCAGTGATTGAATTTTAAACAGTACGTTAATACCATGGATGTGCTATCATCTCAGATTCTGTTCTCTTGTTACTAACTCGAAACTTCGATCATGTTTGACGCGCATTTATTAGCATTACGTTCTTGTTCCAAACTGATTGGTCTAATTCTATTTAAAAAAAAGTGTACAAGGTTTTCTTGGACGACTGCGGCCTTCTAATCCTGGAAGTGTCACACTTCTAATGCGCTAAATACAGTGGTTGATTAGATAAACATTTCGACAATTACAAGACCGTAAGCCAATTCCTGTTTCTGTGTCATCCTTACTCAGTTTGTACACTTAGACGTATCTATGGCAACCTTCATTACATTTATATCTGGACATGTTTTGTTTATATTACGGAGTAGTGTTCATCTTATGTGGACTTCGTTGGATACCCAGTATCGTTCTTATTTTGTAGCTGTTATAATCTTGTAGAAATCTACAATATAACTTGGCATTTTAATTGTTAAAGAATGAAAATTATCTTCTGACATTCAGTGTCCGGTATGGAGTACGTTTCTACTCTCAACGTTTTGTATCGGTTTGCTGAGTCATTCCAATGCATAGTCTTCACGTGCACTTCGTGCACAGCTGGTAAAGATTCACCCCCATCTGTATAACAATTACAAATTAGATCATGACGATCATGATGACAAAGATGACTACGATGCTTTTCGGTCCGATTGGAATAATAAAAGAACAAACATTCCAACAACTGTCTTTTTATGAACATATTAAAAATTGACTTCAAATGCTTGTGTAACCATAAACATTACTCAGCTTTGTCAAAACTTTGAGTGTCTCCACATTATCTGAGAACTGATACTGGAAGATATGGAAGCAATAGAATCGATATAAGTGAAAGACATTGCATGATCTGTGCCGACTATGATACTGAAGATGAATATAATTGTCTTAGTATATTTCCTATGTATACTGTCTTGCGTGTAAACTTTATTCGAAAGTACTTTTGGAATAAACCATCAATGCACATGTACATCGAATTCTTAACTTCTGGTAATATGGAAATATTATCATCTCTAACGAAATGTGTTTACGACACGTTTAAAATAAAAGATAGATTATTATTTCTAGTGTTAATTATGAAAAGATTGCTTGTATTTGTCCATCCTTTTCGTTCCGGCTCTTGAATACTAATTTTAGTTTATGTTTAAAGCTGTTCATAATTAATGAACACTGATATAAGCTTCCGTCTACCTCTATGAAATCAAGCATTACACTGCTGTCAATAAAGCCTTCCAACTGACTGTATGAAATTAGACATACACTGCCGTTGATAAGGCCTTCCATTAGGCTTTAGATAATAAATCATATATTAACTATTGTTGACAATGTCTTCCACAAGGAACTCGGATGTAAAATTTCATGGGATGATAAGGTCCTTATGGTTGAAATATATCGGATGCGAAACTTAGACTCAAGGTCAAATTCTTTAGACTCAAGGTCATATTCTTAATGCTCCAGATCAGAGTCTTTATATTTTGATGCTGGAACCTTGCTTGGAATAAAGGTAAAATTATTGAACATTTTTTATTTTCTTTTCTTCGTTTTCTCGCTATGCGTTCTGCTGTTCGATTCAATCAAATGTTACAATTGTAATGGATTATGGGCCGGAGGTTCTTGCTCTTAAGGTATAAAGAATACGGGATCCTCTATGACACAATACTATTTAATGTTTTCCATACTAGATCCATTATGACACAGTGCCAGTTAATGATTTTCACACTAGATCATTTATGACACAATAACAAATGTTTTCTATACGGGATCCTTTATAACACAATACCATTTAATGTGTTCCATAGGAGATCCTTTATGACACGATATCTTTTAATGTTTTCCATACGGGATGCTTTATGACACAATAACATTAAATGTTTTCTATACGGGACCCTTTATAACACAATACCATTTAATGTTTTCCATGCGGAATCCTTTATGACACAATACCATTCAATGTTTTCCATACTGGTTCCTTTTTAACACAGTGTTTTTTTAATGTTTTCCACACTATATCATTTATGACACAATAACATTTAATGTTTTCCATACGGGATCCTTTATAACACAATGCCATTTAATGTTGTTCATACGGGATCCTTTATAACACAATACCATTTAATGTTTTCCATACTGGATCCTTTATAACACCATACCATTTAATTGTTTCGATACTGGATCCTTTATAACACAATACCATTTAATGTTTTCCACACTATGTCCTTTATAACACAATACCAATTAATGTTTTAAATACGTGATCCTTTATATCATACTACCATTTAATGTTATAACCACTCGATTGTCCTTGTTTAGTATAAATTGAGGCATATCAACTCTATTGTTGTCTAGTGTACGTTGAATAATAACCATCCTATTTTCCTTTACTAGCATAAGTAGAGTCATACCATCTCCATTGCCCATTGTCCTTATCTAGCGTAAATGGAGTCATATGCGCTCTACTGCCCTTGTGAAGCATAAATCGAGTCATACCGATTTTATTATCCTTGATTAGCGTAAGACGAGTCATGTCATCTGTCTTGTCTTTGTCTTGTGTATGTCGTGTCATATCCTCTCTATTTTCCTTGTTTAGTCATATCCACTCTATTGCATTGTCTCTGTCAAGTCCTATTCACTACATAGTCCATGTCTAATAAGGCAGATGCACGACAAAACCAGAACACAAAGCTATCTATCGATACCAAGCACACATATGGTACCCTCCTGCATCTACCTTCTCGTGACATCCAGATCAAATGGTTTTTGTCTCGTATAGTTTCATGAGAACATAATGCTATATATCGATACAAAGCGTACGTAAGACACCCTCTTGCAGCTAGCTATTCGGGCCAGCTAGATTGAGGGTCGCCTAACCTATTGATTCTAAGCTCACGTGAGGCACCTTCGTGACAGCTAGCTGTGAGGGTCGCTGTGTCTTAAAGTTTCAGCAGAACACAAGGATATTGGGCCAGCTAGCCTATTAGTCGATACCAAGTACATCTAAGGTACTGTTACAAACCAGGAGTATTTGCTTTGACCGAGTGACGTCAAACCCTGGCGCCGTCAGCATTTCACGCCGTAAAATAATACAACTTCTCGTAACGCAGGGAACTTTTTACTACGCCACCTTAGGCCAATCAAATCATGGTTTTGAGCCCCATTTCGCCTGTAAAATTGCATCACATTTGCCGCCATGGCGACATAAACGGTATTTGCTGACGACGGAATAGTCCCTTCTTGCTTATTCCATTGTGTAACTTACCAGTCTCCATTCATAAATACTGCACCTGGAGTCACACAACCAATGTACACCACTAGATTTTAATAGGGGCTATGGAACGACAGGGACACTCATACGGCTCTGACCTGAATTCACCAAACGTAAATTATGGCATCACGGAAACTCACTAGCACTTCACTCCGTGACGTTTGCTACTAGTAATTGTCTAATTATTTCGGGCTAAGGAATATTTGCACAGGACCGAGTTCCAATAATCAAACAAGTAATCACAAAAATCTAAGAATTCCTTAAAACGGGGCGCTATAACCAAATGCGCATACTCCAAATTTATTACAGTACCTCTTGCAGTTAGGTTCTAGTGGCATCTAGCTGAGAGGTTCGCCGTTACCTACAGTTTCACCAGAACACAAGGCTATCTATTATGCCAGAGCTAGTTCCGATATTTAAGCACTCCAGACGTTACAGATGTGTGTATAACTCCACTAGAGTGAATGTTTCAAACTGGTGGCTCGATATAGTCAAGGACCCTTCTCCCTCCACGTTTCCAATTTTTCTTTCCGGAGAGAATGCATAAAAACTTGTGACTCGAATCTATCGGTTATTGGCATGCAAAGTGGTGGAATTCTACGAATTTTCTTGCTAACATATAATCAAAGTTACCTGACCAGTTCCTGAAAAATCTTGCCTATATTAGGTCTTCACACCAGTTCCCCAAAAAGTTACCAATATGGATACTCTAACTAGTTCCTAAAAAAATGTTAATATGGAATCACCTCACAAGTTCCTGGCAAACTAAAATACTTATAGCTCGAGAATCCTTGGAGCTATTTTTGTGCTTTGTGGTGGCTGGTCGGCCTTCACGAGTCCTATTTAAATTGTCCCATATGGAGGTATGTACTCTTTGTAGCGTGAATAGACTAACAGCCGAACTGATAGGCCAAATTTCATTGGTTTATATCCAAAGTTGTGCCATGTGATAATGAATCTATCGGCGCCTAGGTCATGAAGATAGCTCTATGGGTTACGGAGATTCTTTTTTGTTAAAAGCGCGTCAAATATTGTGACTCGATAACACAAGAATCCATTTCTCAGCACTTTTCCCAGATTTCACCGCGAGACGTGGTGTAGGGATTTTTACTGAAAAATTTCCAAGCCCAAATTTCATTAACATTTATGTCTCGAGAACCCTTGGAGATATTTGCATGTGGCTTGTAGTGGTTGGTCGGCGTTGACTAGACCTATCCAGATATACCAAACCAGTGTGTATCACACCATCTGTGACGTCTGTAGATGGAAATGTTGTTGAGTGTTTGTTATTATAGCGACTGAAAGCATAGGCATGGGCTTTGTAGGCAAAGATAAGCCTTGTCAAGACAAATCTAACGACCCCTTGGTGATGAAGATAGCTTTAGATAGTATTTCTGAATTTATAGCGATGTTAGTAATTATTGGACTTGCGTGGCATGAGTGATATTTCAGCAATCATCATGTGTCATTTTACTACGAGTATAGCTTGCAAGACATGCTTTTGATAATTCAAAACAATGGTTTTCCTTACTTTGGAAAACAGCTTCTACTGGAACTGGCCTTCAAATCTGTTGTTTGTTACCTCCTTCCAAATTCATTACATGTGCTGCATTTGGAATACATGCAGTGATAACAAATATTGCAAAGATTTACAAAATATCCCATACTTCTGTTAGTAACAATGGATGATTTTTTTCTTTCAGGGGCAGTAAATCAAGCAACTGGAGAAAGATGGGAATCTTTGACATCAACGTAAACAACACAACCCTTCCCAGTAATTCTCCTTGGAAAATGGACTTTGCTACTGGAGTTCGTTCGAACTTTACCCCGACTGGATGGGATCCAGTTTTGATGTGTTCCGAGGATTCGCGTACCATGGCGACTGGTACCAGTCTCAGACAGATATCGTGGTCAAAGCGTTTAAGGAGCTGAACGCCAAAGAGGCAGACTGGAATCAATACAAAGCACGCGCAGAGGTTGCTACGAGATATGCTAAAGACTACAATAGCATGATACTGTCACATGACTTTCGAATCCGGGTTGAGTTCAACGTCCCTGTAGAGGCGGTCATGGATTCTATTTCAGATGTAATGGTGCTAACCAGATTCCTGAAAGGATTCAAGAAACATTTCAGCGAAGATGAGTATGTTATTATTGAGGACTATCTTGGTAGTGAATTCAGAATGTTCGTCTCAGAACGAGGTTCAACCTGTTGCATAGGTTCCGACGTTCTTGCCGCATTTGCTCATTTTACATATCACCTTAGTAATGGAGATTTAGTAATCTGCAAGTTTAAGGGAATCTTTAAGGAAAATGTCTTCAGGTTGTCTAACCCTACAATTCACTCCGTCAGCAGAATCTATGGACCGCGGGATGGGGGATTGGCTGGATTAATTGACTTTTTTGAAAACCATAAGTGTAATAACATTTGTAAGAATTGGACCAAACATCCTGTACCATTATATGGATCCATGTACTCTCTACAACCAACAGCTCCGATAATTACAAATGATGGCCCAGAGGACAAAACTAAGACTGACAAAGCAAATAATCTAGTTGTATCGGCAGAGGTTTATGGACCACCGCCGTCACTCCTGTTACCATCGCCAATAGTCTACACAGGGGATCCTCCGCCGTATGAGCAATGTAAGGAGGAGGAGATGTCATCCACTGGAAGTACAGCTAGCCTTTTGCAAGATGACAAGCCACAAAAGATACAGAAGCGTCTTGAAGTACACTGTTCCTGTAGAGGATTCACTTCAACGTAACTGTCATGACTGGACTACAATTACCTAACATATGACAATGAATCTGTGGATTGTGCTAACAATCAGGACCTTCCTCTTTTTAAAGCTTTAGTCACGTGACATAACACTGCTACAGTCAAATGTTTTTGATTGTTGGATGTAATTGCTTTATATTTCACTTCATTGCTGTCACATATCATTCGTTAAAACGAAATTTCGTTTGTCGTGAATCCATGAACAACGGTTCTTTCTCATTCATATTTATTTCGATTAATTAAAAGAAAAATAGACTTGGAGAAAAGAGGAGACAAAAATATTGTTTGAATGATTGTATAAGTCCAATGACTTAATCTCACTATACACATTGATATTGCTAGACATGCAGAGACATCCGGTAAGAAATTACCATTAAGTAGAACGAGATCATTAATCTTTGGCCATAAGTGGTTGTTTTAACTAGACCTAGTTGAAAATAGAAAAACATTTTAGAATATTGTTTGATGTTTCATATTTTTCTGTGATTTCATTATTAGAACGACAAAAATAGTTTTAAAAGCAACATTATTAATCTAATTTCCTGGAATCACTTTTGGTTTCCCAAACAATTTTTGAAAATGTTTCTATTTCTTAATATATTATTTTGTCATCACCACTTTTGTTACCATGTTTTCGTTCATTTCCAAGCCGGCATGGTCACTCCCAGATCTGAGCTGCAGACTCCGTTAACTCCTGATTAGCCAGTCTTTAAATGATTAAATCTTATTCCGCTATGCATAACAAATTAAAAACTTACCGAATAAGGGTGGCATGTAGATGAGGATATTGTTTAAATTGATTAGGAGCTAAGTCTACATATTTAGTACAGCTGTGGTATTAAATGGATATTTGGTCATCTTAAAGATGCCTAGCTACCGTTAACGCATTAATGAGATATCACAGTGAAACTAGTTACAATAGAAAGTTCTTTTTTCTTTTGTTGTAGCTATTGCCAGTTTTGTCAAATAATGTAGTTTTATTGTTGTTATTCTTATTTATACTATAGTCTATTCCAGTTTACTGTTATATGAAAATATGTTTATTATCTGATTGTGTTTTGAACAATTTGAATCATAATACCTTAGTTAATTATATATATTTTAAATAGTCCTTTCCCATTTTCCACTCTAAAACTCCCATGAAATTTTTCATTGATCAATATATTATAGGGTTATATGTTGTTTCGATCAACCACAATAAAAATACAATGTACCAATTTTTACAGTTGTGACTTGTACGTCGACAGCAATAGTGCCTTGCACACCATTATGCACCATGTACAGGTTGTTCTTTCAGGGATTGCACGCCTATAGGAAGATTGACTTGAAAAAACATGTCTAGTAATTCTCCCCGTATGCCGGATGTTTTTCTAGTATTTACTTATAAGTCGAAAGAAGACTGCTGTAAAAACCAGCGAGCACATGATGTCTTTCTAGTACTGATCTGAAAGTAGACAAGAAGACTGCCTGACACACTACTGAGTGCCAGATGTCTTTCTAACATTGATTTGCACTTTCTAGCAGCAACTTTGTTTTCTTTGTGGTGGCTTGCACGATAGAAATATTGCCTTGACAATCACCTTGTTCCGAGTGGCTTTATATTAGTGATTTGCATGCCGGCAAGAATATTGCCATGACTACCACTATGTACCGGACTATTTCAAGTAGTGACTAAACGTCTCCAGGATTATAATATGCTCATTGTTTTCTCCCTTAATTTTACAGTGTTAGAATAGTGCAGTGTTTTTCCATACTGCACGGTTTCATATTGCACGACACGTATATCTGAAAATAGCATCGTGTATTAGGAACAACTTTGCAAACAAACAATGTACTCTCATGTAGTAGATGCTTTAGGTTTTGATTTATTAGATTTGTTTATGGATGAAATCAATAAGCTGTTTCGTCCATTTGAAAGTAGAGACGATAAAGTTAACGAGTTGACTGAGTCATAAATGAAACTTCAAAGAAGCAAAGGAATGAACGTGATATTCGCAATGTCCACAACAAATGTTAGAGAAGCAGAATCGAAAATACCATTCTGATCATTTAAACAGTAATTTAGGAGAAATGTTCGTAACTTTTCGCAAATAGATTGTTTGAGACTATTACCATTGTTCTCTAAGGTCTACAACAATAACAAAGAAAATCTTATTGAGGGAATGCTATTGCATATCGATCAGATACGTACCATTTCACAAGTCAGTCAAAATACCAAATTCGACAAAAAAGAAACTGAAGGTTTTGGTCGAAAACTAAGGACCTCACAACCAATAAGGCAAGACGACAAAGAAGTTTTATTTCCTCTATCTGTCACACAGTAGCTGCATGCATATTCCCCGTTTAAGGTTTTTGATACAATGTATTGTATGTAGGCCAGGGATAGAAGCCATACAGTTCGTGTACTTTGCTGGGGAACTTCCAACAGAGAGCATGCAAGTGCCAAGGCATAAACATATATCTTCTTTAGCTGGTTATCAGAATGGCAATACAATATATTTTCATTTTTGCATCTTGAATTTCCTCAAAATGTACTTTCTTCGTTCGTTCTGAAATTTGAATTACATGGCCCATATCATGGTCTTCAAAACTTGATACACACAGCAAAATTAAACTATCATTTCGGCTACATTTCGAACAGAAATCACATTCACCTTACTGCACTCAAAACGATATGAATGTGATATTTCATTGCATCTTTTGATAATATCAATTAAAAGAATTAATATTTTTCACACATTATGATCCCAAACAATCAATGACGGAACAGAGGTGCGGCTGATTCAATGCCATTCCATTTCTCAAATCACACATGTACATTGCACGGAACTGACTCAGTTAATTAATCCAGTCCATCACAAGAAGAAAAGCAAAATTTAGTTGGATTAATAGAAAAACAAAATCAATCCATCCCAGATCAATGGGAAAAGTATTTTCAATTCGGATTCATTCAAAACATAACGCCAAAATTAAATTTTAAGTAGTCCAAAGCAATAATTTTTAAACTAACGTTGTGCGCGCGACGAAGTTCAAAGGTCGCTGGGTGGTGCTATGTGCCTATTAATATTGTTTCTGTGTACTGATGATTATACGGTTATGTATTTATTTTGGAATATTGCGTAAATTCAATTACTTCTATTTTTATTATTAAGCCTTTGGTGGAAAAATGAGTATATAAGAGAAAGGTTACCGCATTTGTATAGGAAAATATTAATTCTTTTTTTCGGATTAATACTGCACCCACAAGGTCGTGCGATATTACTCTGATAAACTTTTTCATGTTTTTCATGCAAATGCAGTAGTCTATAAATATTGTGTAAGATATCATCATGTCCTGGATGTCTTTCTTGAAGTACCTTTCACTTCTACAAGGGGTATTGCTTTCGAGGTCTTTGAGTCGACCGAGATATATGAATACTAGGTGGTATTGTCCTGGTTATGATAACACTTTATCTGACATCCAGTTTTAATGACCTGTATTGTCCATAATTAATTCGAATGATAAAAGATAATCGAATAGGTTGCTTCTCCTCGCTGCAAGTATTATAAGAAATAACTGAATAGGTTTCTTTTCCTCGCCGCAGGGTCTTGGCATGACTGGTCGCATAGGCAAACCCAATACATGACTTTTTTGGTGCCATATTTACACAAGTTATAAATCATCTGGAACTATGTGATAAGGCTCCACGTGTATTACATTTTCTGACAGTAAAGCACAACGCCCATGGTACCATTTGTTGTCATTATCTGAATAATTGTATTCAGATAACAATAGCAATAACATGCTAATATCAACGTTGGTTTAATTTGTATTTCTTTATGTAAAGAGTTTATTGGGTAAGGTTATAAAGAAAGAAATAAAAAATGAAAATTACAACTTTAATCAAACTCAAAACCTTGAATTTGTTGTCCAGTCATTCTATTTACCAAGCAAAACCGAACATTCAGAGCAATGCAGAAGTTTTAGTTTTATATAAATTATCATACATTTCAAACCACTTTTTTGATTTATTAGCGTATTTGTGTGCAGAGTAAACGGAGTACCTCCGTAATTTAGAATTAAAATAAAAATCTTTTGTGAGATGTTTTGTCGGGAAAAAAAAGCAATCAAAGGTATTCAAACGCGCTCTGCATGAACTGTGTTATATATATATATATATATATATATATATATATATATATATATATATATATATATATATATATATAAATGTCTATGTTATTTAAATAAGTAACAGAAAAGAGTAAAAGGCGACAAGATTTGTAAAATTCAACAAATAGTTTATTTCCCTAGAATGCAAGGTGAAAATGAGAAAAGAAAAGAACTTACGGATTTGCGAATTAATGACAGAGATAGCCTTTAGTACGTATGCCTCACAAGGAGATGTAAATGCACTGGATTTTAATGAACTATTCCCTTTTTGTGTGTTAAGCTTAGCAAACTTTAATATTTTTTATCCAGCAAATCTAAATTGTGTTCTGACTGTTTACAGACTTTTACAATTATGTATTGGTGCCACGCATACAGTAAAATAACTACGATACTGTTGTATTCATGCATATTTATATATTTAACTGTACTTTTTAAGTTTGTTCACTCATAAAATTGTTCTATTTCAAGCCCGTTGTCAAAAGTTATAGACGCAAACAACTTTGTCATTCTGACTTCATGAATCAGACATTTATAAAAATTATGCATAAAAATATTAACTTCAAATATTGTACTCTTCCACTTTTATTAGTCTGTTTACGCTATGGTTTATGGTCTTAAAATAACTAACAAGAAAGAGCAAAACCAATAATTTTTTTATAACTGAAAATGTTATTTTATTTCATTGCAAAGTGAAAAAGTAAAACTAACTTACAGTATGGCGAATGCAATCCAAAAGTCCTAAATGTTCTATCAGTTCCAAACGTATCGAGGAATCGGAATGAGTTCCAAAGGTCTTCCACATAATGGTCAATAATATACTGATTTATTAACAGTACAGAAAAATCACTATGATATAATCCCGAAATGTCTTTAAATGAATTCAGAGCATTTCCGTAACAACATAAATCCAAATGTTCTTAAAGCCCCAATGCCCTTGTTTTTAATAAATTTCACCATTCCTCCAATCCTACTAAAGGTTGGAAGTAAGGATATAAGTTATTAAAACAAAAAAATATATCTGACATTATCCGTACTTAGAAATAATTAGGATGTTAGGTGTAAACTTTGTGCGAATATTCCGTTTTGAAAGAAGAGGTGCCACTTTTTAATTCGGTCACCGAAATCGCTCTTTATTCCGTTCTTTATGGGTAGTGCTCCAAAGATAATGATGCGATACATTCAACAAAATCCGTTAGTGACTAATAGCAACAACATTCGTACGTGTCGGACAAATTGACACAAAAAATCTCGGGTGAATGTTGGTAATTAGCTGGGGCAAGCTTGAGCAGCAGACAAAGACAGCTGTTGCTGATTTCCATATTAATTGGTTCCGTTGAGGGCTGGATTCTTGACGATACCAATGATTAAACGTTTGGGTAGCTGTCCTTGGAACAGATGATCTTCGATCATGGATTGGTGATTAGTGGCAATGGTGAAGATTTTCACTTCCACTGGGCGATACGGATACTTGGCAGTCGTTCTGCTCAAAGTGTAACTGAGGTCGTTTTCCACTTTGGGTAACACTTCCACACGACGCACGTAGAGTCTGTCATGTTCGATTTAGGTTTTGTAATTGGCAACATTGGCCATCAAACGGAAGGCAGCACTGCTTCGATTCAGTTCCAGGAGGACATCCACTCCGTTCAGCAAATACTTGTCTTGCAACCACATGTCCAAATGCAAACAATGCATCATTTCTAAACTACGCCTTTGTTTGATTTTCTTTCGACGGTCGTTCAAGCCCACATTGCGAGGATCGTCCACTGTTGTCACGGCTGTGTGGTTGAATTTGCCTGCCGTGTCAGGTTTCAGTACTGCGCAAGCATCCAGATGGGTGTTCTTGGCTTCTTCTCCGTACGTCAAGAGATTTTCTAGGTACTCTCGGTAAGGGTAATTATGCATGCTGCTGCTGACAAGTTGGTTATTCAAGTCCACTTTGCTGAACAAGGAATGCATGAAATTGATGACGGGAGCTACTGTGTCATCGGCACTTGGATCGGAATTGTTCGTGTTGAGAACTTGTCTATCAGGTAAAAGCAAGTGCTATTCAGATCGATATAATCTTGTGGCTGTCCTTTGATTTCAAATTTGAAGGGAGCCGAGTCCGTCAAAGAGGAGATGGGATAAAATTCTACCCATTGGGATTCTTGCATCGTCATCATGGTGGGTGGCATTGCAAACAGAACCAGTTCTGACTTGGAACATTCGCAAGAATCAGGGTGCATCATTTTTGTGTTTTAACAATCAAGCACGTCTCATTCTCTGGCTTTTCATCTTTTCATAGTCATTTTTGCAACGTGCTTATGAGCTCCGGATGGGCGTCGTCGTCCTGTATGTAAAGTAAACGAACAAGGAATGTCTTTCTCAGCTCCGTGCAGAGCATTTACAGGAGTTTCTCGGCGACCCAATATGTCTTTTCCAGTTTTCCAGTTTGAAGCAACACATTTTTGCCGGCTCTAAAGAAGGCGTCTTTGAGATTTTGTTCGCCGATGAGGACATTGTTTAGAAATCCTTTTCCTTGCGTCAAAGTAGCATCTTTCAACGCGTGCAATCCTTCCGTTACCATCGGTTTCAAGACGAGAGCCACCGAACGAAACGCAAATTTCAGCATATCTGCTAAACCATGTCCTCGTTGTGGAGCGACTCCAAAGCACACAGGATATATGAATTACATGTCGCTAGAGAATCTTTATCGGAAATGTAGTTTCACCGTAACTTTTCCTTTCCAGAATGGAACATCAAGTCCCAGATCTTCTTTTATGTCAATGTTGACAGGATCGAAATATGACTTATTGACAGGATAATTGTAGAGATGTACAAATTCTCGATGAACGTAATAGGCGTTTTCACTTTCCTCGTAAGGAGCCACTGCATAATCCACTTTGAAAGGAATGACTCTGGCAGCGCGGCTGTGTTTCCTACCACGTTATACTTCACCACATCAGAGAACACAAAGATCAAATTCAATCTTCATTCAGTTTCACAGGGTAACGAAAATCTGTTATGCTGTAGATGCCACTTATTTCCAGAGATGATTTGGTGCCTTCACACAGAAGATCATAACAAACTGGATGAAAAAGTGATGGACTACGTTTTCTCATTCGTACATTTTATGAGCAGTCTACGAGCTATTTTATGGTACTCGATCAGGACATTTCGTTTCGTTTTGTACAGGGCTTTCCCAGACTGAGCGACAAATATGGTCTCAATCGTTTCCACCAGATGTTGAGCGCTAAAATATTAGTCTGCAGGAATCTTCATGTCATAGATGCTCAGTGGAGAATTGGGTGACGCCTGTCTTTTGTAATAACCAGGATCGTTTTCATTCAAGTATTCGTGTACTTGTGGACTCAGGATTTCGACGGTAGACTTCCACTGACATTTTGGATTTGTGTGGAATAAATGATTTCTACCAAAGCCACTTCTCAATGCGCTTCGCGCTCCAACTGGATGGCCTGGGGTAATTTGGCCGAGAAACAGCAGAAGGTATTGTTGGGAAACACATCCATCGAACTGTCACTGGGTAAAGTTAAGTAAACTTGGTTACACATAATTCAAGGGTTCTGCTTTCTGAGGAGTCACTCGAGGTTAAAGGAATTTCCAAAAGAGTTTTGTTACTGTTTTGAGGGTGACTGGCGTTGGCTGCAATACTCCCGTTGTTGTGACTCGAATATTTCAGGGAAGGATCGGGTAGAAGGTAACCGATGCAACTGCTGAGTAAAATGGTCCGCAATTGTTGCTCCTTGTGATGGCTTCACCGATGACAATACACCACAAAGATCTCTGCACCACACCAACAGGGGTTGCTTATGTAGATCTTGAAGAAAACAACTCTGAGAGGAGTGGTCACTGATGCTGCTGCTGTGTTGAACGGCATGATGGTCACTTCTTTTTACAGTCCATGACTTGCGAAGCGTTGATCCAAGAATCAAAACTTGGAGATATCCTTTCCAAATCACTTTCACTTCTTTGACACAACGTTGCCAACTTTACGGGTTCTTCGATCGAGAATGCTTTCGATGTCGTACACTTCGTCTTCTCTTTTGGTCACTCGTAGTAAGACCCGGAAGTAGAAAGTTCATTTTAACACTTCGTCGTTCCCTTAATTTCACTTTTTACTTGAGATGCTGGATGCTTAATTTACACATAACTTGCTGGAAATTCCAGACATCAAATTTGACCTTTGATCCGATTGGATAGATTTGGGCAGGCAAAATATGTAAAAAAAGAACTTTATCAAAGCTTTTACTATTATTTTAGTTGTAATATTCCTCAAAGGAATTGCCTCTGGGAATTTTAAAGGCGTACGCATTATGGTCAACAATTATTGCTGACTTGGTCTTAGGCAAGAGATCAACACAATCTACCATTATTCTGGTAAATGGTTCGCAAATGCAGGAACAGGTCGCAGATGAACCTTTGTTATCTTCTGATTGTGTTTTTCTACCATTTGACAAGTGACGAGATGTATTTACAATCATCATTTTTAGTTCTGGGCCAATAAAAATAATTCAAGATCTTGTGATAAGAATTATTCGTCCCTAAATGATCTGCCAAAGGAGTTTCATGGGCCAAACTAAGCGTTTCCTGTCTGTACAAGTTTGGAACAACAATTTGATAGTTCAAGGACCACTCGTCACCAGCAGGTCATGTGGTCTTCATCTTCTCATAAGGAGTCCATTTTTAATAAAATAACAGGCAGGTACATATGTGGCTTCAGTGTCACTAATTGTCCTCTGAAACAAACAGGAGATCTTAGAATCTTTTTCCTGTTTGACGACAAGTGATTATCGTTTATCACCATGATAAGAATAAAGACAATGAGTAGTAACACATGGATCACTATGAACAATACCTTTTGATTGATCCAAACGAAGAGTAAAAGTTACATCATCAAAAGGCTGATTAATGCATGTGTCAGTTAAAGATATGATGTCTTGTTCAACATCATTCTCAAGAGCTTGTCTATGCCATAGCTCTAGTAACTACAAAAACCGAGTATAAGGCAGGGGTTTCATTCACAATATGATCCACTTATAATTGAAGCAAGGCTTGTCCGTTACAAGTGGATGAACCACAATCTAAAGCCCTCCGGATCATTGCCATCTCACCTCTGTCTGCGTGGGTTCCAGTCTCAGGCTCCGCTAGTGTGGGTACGTGAGAAAGCTTGCCAGTAGCTTCTCGTGGGTGCGTGGGTCTTCCCAGAATTTTCCAGGGTTCTTCCTCCATCAGTTATACTGGCCGCCATGTATAGCCTATCTTGTACTGAAAAATGGCGTTAAACCCTAGAACAATAACAATCTCCAGCTAGGTCGCTGATAAGTAATAAATGCATATCCTCGATGGGTAAAGAGGACATATTCCAACTGTTACGGTTCCAGAGACTAAGTCTGATGATAAATTTACACAAATGAGAGAAACATTATCAAAGCCGCACTCTACTCCATGATTAAGAACACTCTCATTAGAAGAAGACTTCTCAAAAAAAGGCAAAGTACCTGATAATAAAAGACCAAGAAGCTCATGTGTCCCTTAAAATTATAATTGGGGATAGGACTGGCAGAATAGCTCATGAGTGACATAAAATCATTGGACATGAATGATTCAGAATTCTCCATAAAAATTAAATCAAATTGGAGTTTGTTTTACCCAACACACTTATTGCTTTCAATACATGACCGTTACCTTGACCTCTTAGAATAGCATTTGGAATACGTCTGTCTTGATTCTGTTGCTTGTGTCAATTTGCAGCAATCTAAAATAAAGCGACCTTTCCTCCTCCAGTAGGTGCATATAGGAAGAGCTAAGGGTTTCTGATCAATCTTATCAGAAACTTGATTCCAAAAAGTTGGGCCATTTTGCGAATTTGAAGTGCTCGCATTAGGCTGAAATATTTTCCTTTTACCAAAATACTGTTGAGTGGAAGACTTACTGACAGAAGAAACTTTATGACCTAAGCAATACTCGTCAGCTGTACAAACAGCATTTTCTAAAGTTTCAACCTTATGCTCATCAATTTAAGTCTTAACGTCACTATGGATGCACTTATTAAACTCCTCCAACGGTTGTCTGAGGTTTTCGTAATCTCGACCAACTTTCTTGGCTAAGTACCACCTATCAATAACTGTTCTTTTTTTTTTTTTGCAAATTCGACATGTATTTGTCCAGTTTCTTTTTTATTGTTCCGAAAAAAAATTGTCGATAAGACTCAGGTACTATCTCATAACCCTTAAATATACTTCCCTTTACCAGATCAAAATTATCACTTGGAAGTATTGACAGGGAAGTGTCACGAGCTTTGCAAAAACGTGCACACGGTGATAACATAGTCCAATGCTGTTTTGGCCATTTCAAAATTTCAGCAATTGTTTTTCAAAATGACGAAACTAGTTTCCAACTTCTTTTTCTTTAAAAGGAGGTACTAACCTAATCATTATTATAACAGCAAAACTTGAATTTGTGTGTAAAGTGGTTGGGTGCAAGCTGCTTGCCAGCTCTAATTGCTTCAATCTAAATACTCTTTCTTACTTTTCTCGTTTTCTTTGTAACTATATTTCCCGCTCATCACTTTGCATTTACATTGAAAT
>JAECUM010054258.1:0-30320 GCA_016617855.1 Megalonaias nervosa
GTTTTTGCATGACACTAATGTCTCTACTTTCTGAACAAAGGAATCTTGTTTTGCTGTGCAGGTACACAATGGGTCACATGTGTGAATGATTTTTTGAAACCTCTTTGACTAGCTATTCACAATCTTTCAGAGATGGGTTATCTTGAAAATAAAAAAACTTTTAAACAATTTCATTACAGAAACCTGCTTAATGACAACTATTCCAATTACAAAATAAGTATTCAGCCATTAAACAGCACTGCTATCCCACACCCCTTCTTTGATCATCACAACCATCGATGTCAAGCTTGGATGGCAACCCCTTCTTCATTTTCCAGAGGGTAACACGCATTCTTGCTTATAGTACAGTCAACTGTTTGGACCCCAATGTGCATGAGTTATTGAGGGAAAGGTGTACCGAGAATTCATCAAAGACTGCTGTCAAAATGACAGGTACATGTTTCTCTCAACAAAAAAAGAAAAACTGTTGACAATACCCAGAGCTTTGCTACAAATTAATACAAGGTGACAAACTCACACGGCTTAAAAATGTGCATCCCCTACTTGCCAAATCTGTACTGTATTTTTTGTACTGCATGCATGACTTAAATACTTTACAGATCATTTAATAGCCACTTTTGCACAAAGTTTCTTTTGCTTTATATTTTGTCTACTTGGATACAAAATTTGGAAGCCAACGCTTCCAGTGTCTCACACAATGAAATACGCTACAATCAATTTGCTTGTTCCAGCTGAGGGTAAATAACCACCAATAAAAACTGAATGTAGAGGCAATTGTCCAAATCAGATTGATGTACCATATTTCTTGTAAATTTCATGTACAAGACAAAGGTCATATTTGTTTTCAAATTATGAATAACAATGCATAAAAATTAATTATCACTTTGTAGAAGATATCATGTATGAAAGGACACAACATTAGCAACTCAAAAACATAATCAAAAAGTAATCATTAGTATATAACTTACCAACATTACAAATGATTATACTAAAATATGCAATAATACAACTGCTTACATAAATGTGTAATCAAATAGACAAGTCAAAAATGGATAAATATAACATGGATATAAATTTTCCATCATCAGTTTTATTCTTACACCTTATGATCTAAATAAAATATGCCCTGAGAGACACAGAGAGAGAGAGAGACTCACAATTTATATCCATATAAACTCGATTTAGCTTAACCCAGAACAATACAGCCAACAATATGGCCAACCATTCAGGGATATAAGGCAACAAGATTTTAAGATAGCCATCATGGTAGCAATATTGGATGTATGACTGACACTATTTTCATTTAGGACCAACAAGGTATCATAAATCTACTGGTGAAGGGGGCTCCATGCAGCCAAATAGTCACAGCTGCTTGCCCTACAGATTTGCATGTGTTCAAATCTCAGGCTCAGGGAATGTGGGTATGTGAGAAAGTTTGCCAGTAGCTTCCCATCGGTTGGTGAGTCTTCCAGGTTTTCTTGGGTTCTTCCACGACATAATATACTGGCTGCCATGTATAGCATATCATATGTTGAAAACATGCCCGATGTTGAAATAACCATCCATTAGAAGAGATAATAGATTCAAGGTGGCAACCATGGTGGCCATAGTGGACATCGGATCAGTGCCATTTTCATTTAGGACCAACTAGACATCATAAGAAGTCTTCTAGTGAAAACTCCATGTCAATATGAGAACAGTGACAAGATTTTCAAGAAGACTGCCATCATGGTGACCATATAAAAATTCGTATCAGTCCCATTTTGGTCATGAATAACTATACATTCAATGTAAATACCATGCTGTTTATGACTATCATTTAGGATAAACTACCCCAAGGGGCAAATGTGTGTGTAAAGTTTCATGGCAATCTTCAAAGTAGTTCTGTGGAACCTTGCTGTTCCTCAAAATGTGAATTGGGGTTCCACTAGAACATTTTCATGCTACAATATTTTCCCTTTAAATTTTAAAATATGAAACATGATATTATGCATGCATCATAAACACTTATATGAATAGTATGTATAATAATAATAATAATAATAATAATAATAATATTAATAATAATAATAATAATTAAAACTTATTGGCTTAATTAAACTAATCTCTATGAATCTAAGGCTGGAAGAAGGAACTATGAAGCAAAAAGCAGGATCTTCTCATACTCCAATTCTAGCTGAAATATAGGAGCAAAATATCAGGACACTTCAAAGGAAGGATGGACATTTGCAGCCTTTTGTTGCCAGAAAATCAGAAAGAGAAGTAAGCTGTCCGAGATAAAGCAATGCCTGACCAAATCTGCCAAATTAACAGCAGGTGGTATGAAAGGAAAGTATGCTGAAAATTTGGATTTACAATCACTGAAATAAAGATGCTCCTGATATGCAATTAGTGGTGTGCACCAAAAAGTTATCCATCAGGTCTCTGGTCCCTGCTTAACTTCAAAAGAGTTTGGTCCATCTGCTCTTTGGGCCCAGATAAACTTCAAAGGCACTGGATGCTGCACCAGGTAAGTTGATTAAGCTTTCCCAAATCATTCCTAATATTAAGTGCATTTGTGTACAAAGGAAGCAAAACAATCTTCCCATTTTAAAAATGTCAAAATGTGTATTTCCCATTAAAAAAAATTGACCCATGATTTTGATTTCTTATTTTTATTTTAAGCAGTTTTCTGAAATAAAAACAAATTTATAAAAACAAAAATTAAAACATACTTCCATATCTAGTTTTGTGTTTATTTTTCATAAAAATGCTTTTAAAGCTTTAGGGAAGGACATTTCCTTTTTTTAAACAAAACTGTCCCCTCTACTTATGTACACAGGGAAGACAATAACCAACCTCCTTTCAACTATTACACAGAAGTTTTCTGATGCTTTTGTACATAATTTTAAATTAAAAATCAGACATACTTTTGAGCATTATATGCAGCAATTTTTGGGAATAAAAATAAGCATACTTTCCTTGGTTTTGTGCCAAAATTTCCCTGACCACCCTTATCCCTGAGCTATTCCAGACCCCATGAACCAGCATTTATCATTTATGGATTCCATCAATCTATTTCAAGCCCAAAAGTCTTCTTGGCCAAATTAGTTCGGGAAATGCTGTGCTGGCAAAAGGATGGACAAAAATCAATCCCATAAGCCTTTCTGGCCCATGACCAGTATAATTAAAAATAATCATGACTTTAATGGATCAATTGTGTATGAAGAATTCAACGGTACAAAAAATTAAAAGCAATGATACAAAAAAAAAACAACTGAGAAAATCTTCACAAAAGTGGAATGATTAGTAAAGTACTTAGATCATACATTGGGAGCAAGTTTGGAATGTCTCCTTTCTAATGACACATGTTTTCAGCAACTGAACATGCCAACAGGATAAAACAATGAGCATGGAATCGGTAAGGGGGCAGATAACAAACAATATGAGTTAGTCACCTTGTCTTGATTACAGAGAGGGAGAGGGTACTGTCAATAGCTTACCTTTAACACTGACAAAACCTAGAGCGTGTGGACACAGTAGTTGTTTTGAATCTGCTGGAAGTACAGTGTGAGCGATTTGGTTTTTACAATCATCCCTGCACCCACACCCAGACCTATTCTAAATAATATTTTCCTTGTACCAGGAAACTGCACTATTTCTTCTGTCTTGAAGATAACACCATAATGCCTTCCAAACTTAAGTAAGACATGAAACTGGTAATAAGACATGTTTTTAAACCATGCATGCAATGCATACACAGGGCATTGTGAATAAGATGAGACCTGCATCTGATCAAATGGTAGAAAATGAAATGGCCAAAGAGGCTGAATTAGTTTCACTGGTGACTAAAGGTGGTCTGTATGGAAGTAAATTTGTTGTCTTGTCAAGGATAAAAGAGACATTATAACTGAAGACACATCTGGGTCCCTCTGTAATAAGCATAATGAAAATATCAACAACATGTCAATGCAGCCCTTCCAGTGACGATTATTCTAAAGATGACAAAAAATTCAAGTTGATACGTGTATCAATAATGTATTGCACCACAATACATACTGATATGTGGCACAGGTGTATCATTTTATCCATGCTTTGTCCAAACAAGGGATTTCTTTATGAACTCTTGAGGAAAATGTACATCCACCTAATGCACAATTTCTGAAAACTAAGGGTCCAGGGTTAGTTCTTACGAGTCCACAGGATGTAAATTTTGAACAAGGAGAGTCCTAGATTAGCATTTGTTAATGTGCAAAAATATTTTTTCTTCTTTCAATCGAAGACCTTCACCTCTGACAGTTAGATCTATGAACCAATACCCTTCTTCCTTATTCCAAATGCAAACTTTAATAGGTTTTGTCAAGGAGAAATAACATTATTGTGCAGAAACAATTTTTTAATTTGTTTAATCAGTGACATCGACCTTGACCTTCTGGCTCCAAAATAAATAGGTTCTTTCTTACACTATGTGCTCCATAAAGTCTGGTAACCACACAAGATGGAGAACACAAATTATTATGCACAAACCATTTTTCTTCTTTTAGTAAAAATAATCTTGACTTTTGACCTTTTAAACCTGAAGTCAATAAGGTTCGTCATTACACCAACTCAAGTCATCCACGAAGTAGAGTAACTATAGATAATGAAAACTAAGATTATTGAGCAGACACTTATATGGTAACTAATGGAAAGATGGAAGCACAGATGAACATCATAACATAATACACTCCACCATATATTGAGGGTATTAAAAGAAAACAGTAGATCAAACTTAAAGAAAGGAAAAGCATTTTTCCCGTCAAACCACTGCCTTTAAGTGATATTTTATTTTAATTGAACTCTTCTACATACGTATAAGTTCTGCGATAGCTCTTTGTGTTCTCCTTTCCAACTTTTCCAGCTTTTTTGCTACATCTCTCTTCAGGTCCCAATCAGGCTTTCTGGGAGCTAAATTTACCAGATCCTGAAATATAACATCATTTCATCCTCAAATAAATGTATTCACCAAATATGTACATCTCCTAATACAGGTGTTTAAATCTACATGTATTAGTAAATTAATATTGAGACCAGGTCATAAACAACACATGAAGTTTTTAATAACTAAAATGTGGCCACATCTAGTCTTTAAGTGAATAAGTATATGAAACAGACCTATTTCATCACATTAAAAATCATAAGTATATTTGCATCACATGGGTCTTAGTGAATACTACTTGACTTTATACTGTATTAAAGTATGAACATTTTCTCCAAATAATGAATATTCTGACAGAGAAAGAAATAATCACAATGTCAAGAATATTTTGGGAGTTGAAAGGTGTGTGTGATTTGGATTTTTAATGTAGCTTTAACAATTTTTCAGTCATATCGTTACGATGTCTGCAGTGTGGCAGTTTATAGTGATGTCTAGCAGTGGGACATCATGCCGAAGATATGTAGCACGACGTCCCACCCAGTCACATTATCCTGAAGCCAGGCCGACCAGTCCTAGCACTAACCTCTTAATGCTGAGCACCTAGTGAGGCAGCTGTTAGTACTATTTTTATAAGTCTTTGGTATGACTCGGCCGGGGTTCAAACCCGTAACCTCCTGCATCCAAGGCGGACACTCTAACCACTAAGCCACTGGAACGGTTGGGGTCTGAAGGTGATCTAATTTGATGAGCAATAATTCTTACCACTTCATCCAAAATCTGCTCTGATTTACTGGCTTCTAAATGGGACTGAATCTTGTCTGATGCTGTAAAGAGGATATAGATCAATACATTATAAAAGAGATTGTATGCTAATAGATATTTTTTATTATAAATTATCTTTTTGGGTCCTTCTGAGCTAATGGTTAATTTGTACCCTTACATGATCTTAAGATGTTTTATAATAAAATGCAGCAATTTTATTTAGTTACTATGTACTACAATTCAAACTAGAAACTTTATACCCTAAATTTACATGAAAACATTATTATTGCAAAAGATTATATTGTTGTTCAATTATTATCTGTAATCAACAGAATCTCTTAAGTTTTTTGTACCATTTTGAGGGATAAGAAAGACACCAATTATGTAGAATGATTGCAAAATAAGACATTTTAATGTCATGGTATCTTTTAAAAATGAGTTTAAATGTTTAAGTCATGAATTTATTTGATTACTGCACATTCTGACAATTTTTTTTTTCCTGATCACTCCATATTTGGGTTATCTTCAATATATTGGGCTTGAAATGTGCCACAAATACAGTAGGTTAAAGGTTTATCATTTCATTAGATTGATAATCTGTCAGTCAAACTCAAAATTAGTTCCTACATGACACGAGCATGCTATGTATAAAAAATATTATTTCAATGGAGAAGACTCACTAACCAAGAGTCAAGTAACTGTCAGTCAAGAAAAGATTCCTTGTAACACTGCCTCTACATGAGGGATTGGCAGGCAGTAAATGTAAATGATACATACAAACTGGTTTGAAATTATTTTTTCTAATCAGCAATGATTAAAAAATTGTATTTGCTTCTTATCAAAGCAAATAAAGCTCACAACTGCTGTGTTTCAATGAATACATTATGGATGTCAAATTCTGACAGTTTTCTTCATATCAGATAGTATTAACAGATGTGACAGCTATAATAATTTCCAAGTAAAAAATCGGTTTCTTTTATGAAGAAAAAAAATGTTCAATACAAAAATCATACCTTTCATATGATGAAACTTTGTTTTAATTCCAACTGATTGTTTAAATATATGATAATCTTGTATTGGGAAGAAAAGTTTGGTGTGTTGTGATGGATGTGTTTGTGGAACCCTAAAGCAGTGTTTGAGATTTTAGTCTGCCACATTTCATTCGGTCCAACTGGTATAATGAAATCCCGACCTGTCTTAATTTAATTCATTTTTACATCTTTTTTTAAAATAAGTTCTTCTGTGCCAGTATTCGTTTGGTTAATGAAAACAATCAACTTAATAGAAAGAATATAAATGTATAATGCAGAAAAGTGGTCAAACTGTAAACCAAGTCACTATGTATCTGGGTGTTGCATGTATCCTCTTCGCCTAAATCTGCACATTCTTCTTTGACTACTACCATGCAATAACAAATTGCTTTATTTAATACAATGTTTTCTTCTGAAGCAGTTCATGGGTAAATTTAAAACAAATCTGACTGTCATAAAATATTTATATTTATTGGTGCTAAAATTTCACATAATTTTTGCTTTCATTTATATTGCGATTATAATCAAATTAAGTTGACCACACTTTTTAAAAAATTTTTGTTATTCATATCATGACTGAAATTTGTCCAATGTCAAATATAAAGTCTGCATAAATATTTATGTCAATAAATCAAGCATCTGTACTTATTTCTATCAATTTTTTTAGGGTTTCATCATCTTTTCAAAATTATATAATACAAGAAATATGTTCTGTGAGAGATACACTGCACATTCTATGATGTTAAGGTTGTGTTTAACTTGAAATGCATTTATTTAGATAAAAAGCAAAGATTTTGTTTCACCAACAAATTAAGCAGATGACCTATTTTTCCATTGCGATATGAATTATTCATTTTGAGGTTCCTAATAGCTTCAACACAATTTTAAAATTAAGAATAAGTTGCTTTTACTTTTCTGATCATAATAAAACTCATTTGATATCTTAATAGCATTTTTATTGCAGTTGAGATTGCCCTTTATCTGTTTACCGCACATTCTTAATTTTGCATGTGTTTCCTACAACAGCTGAATGAGGGTACTGGGAAGAAGTTTTCATACATGATGAAAGGGATACCTGTTTCATTACCGTAGAAAACTATGGAAAAGAATAATTAATTAATCAAAACAAAATATTTGAGATATCCTTTTGTTCTTTCTGCACTAATTCCGGTGCCATGCCTAGATTGTCAACATCACATGCAAGTGTTAACATTCCATTTTTTAGTAAGATCTTTGACAAATGCACATGTGTTACAGTGAACTTAGATGTAACTAATTAACCAGTTCCATTTTGGTTCATCCAATACTGAAAAAGAATTAACTAAATCACTCACCTATTTATATCTCACTGCATTTAAATTTAAGATAACAAACAATAAAAATGAAGTAGCTATATATTTCATGAATTTTAAATAATACAAAAGTCATATGATAAAAATTCTACAAAAATAGTTTTCATTTGTTAACTGGACCACTTTTGTCAGATTCATATTGTACCAAAGAAATAGGTTGCAATCAAATAAAAACTTCACCAGAAACCAAATTTAAAACAGGGCTAATCAAAGAGCCCTTTATTACCAGCGAGTGTGGAAAACAAATTTTGTCTAGTAAAATATGTTTCTTTTATCATTCTTACCCAATCAAAACACCTTAGGAGAACTACTGCAAACTTGGAAATACAGCATTCCCAGATTAAAAAATTTTAACTAAAAAGCTAAAAATTATCTGTCCACTTAGGTGGAAGCTAGATCAAGTAATCTCCCCTTGATATTAGGATTGGTGCCAAATACCACAAACTTGTCAGTTCCTACTGGAGTGGAAGGCACGCTCTCTCTCTCTCTCTCTCTCTCTCTCTCTCTCTCTATCTCTCTCTCTCTCACTCTTTCTCTTTCTCTCTCTCTCTCTCTCTCTCTGGATGTAACTGCAGCGAGGCTGGGAGTGTGTATTTGTATTTTGACTGGGTAAGTATTATCAAAGAAACATATTTTACTAGAAAAAAAATTGGTTTCTTCTTCAAATACGTTACCCAATTATAATACCATAGGAGAATAGGTAAGAGGTAGAAGGAGATACATCCTCTTACCCCAGAGAAATCATCTCCAGTCCCCTAAGGTATGTGAGACAGCTTCTAGATAACCTGACTGGAAAATACACTCCATATGTCAGGAAATGGCTTTGAAAGGGAAAAATATTCCCTCCCACAAATCCAGTAGAGTCATGAAGCCACCATGGATAAAGGTCCCTACAGACTGAGTTTAGCCTTTTAGGATGAAAGATCTCTAAGACAAAAACTGGAGAAGAGTACTCCCTCCCACTGCAACAATAGCAGTTTTGCTCATATGCAATGTTTCTGATGACTGTCCTAACTCTGTGAGCCTGGATGTGAATTATATTCATTTGTGTCGGGTTATTTCCAATATACAAAACAGATACCCCACTTTATCCAGGACAAAAGCATCTGTTGATATATTGTCCTTTTCCTCATTTGAGGGAAAAAAGAGGCAGGATCTTCCTCTATGCAAGGGCTCAGTCTTCTTCAAGTACCACTTCAGAGCTCACACTGAATAATGTAGATGACCCTGAGATGAAGTGTCCAGGGTAGAAAGAATTTACTACCAAATTCTGATTAACCATGAATGGTAGCCTGTTCTTGACAATGAAAGAAAGGGGTGTCATGAGTTATGCTGACCCATCTTGTTGTAACTGCAAGTAGATGGTTCAACCAATTGGACATGTATTCACTGATTCTGCCTGCCATTCACAGTGTGGTGAGGCGGGAGGAAACATATGAGAGGTGAACCAATAAAGCTCTTTACAGCAGTTCAAATGGTGTCTTGTTCAGCCAGATCAGTACCCAAGATAGATTCTACTTGGACAAGGATCCAGTGTCATTGGTGAAATCCAAAATGAACAGAAGATCAGAGAGGTCTTTGGTTTGTCTGATATCCTCTCTTCCATGCTAATGCAGCGAGCCAGTGATTGTGGAATGGTAGGTTTAAATTCTGACTGGTGCTAACTGTTTCTCATCATTGAGCCATGTAATGTTTGCTACTGAGGTATGGATGCCTGCAGTCATATAAACTGTTCTTGTGCTCTCCATTGAGAATATATTCCATTGCCTTCATATGCCTTTAAGGTGAATGGACATCTCACTCGAGGGATTCTCCACCACTTATTTTGAGAACTGTTTGTTTTTAAGAGTGTATTTTAATAAAGATCCAGACGTGCAGGTTCAGTAACTCTAGGCTGGGATGAAACACCTACCATCATGGTTGCTTAAAGCAGACGAGGGAATATTTTGATTCCTGGAGAGTCTGTTGCAAGATTAATGAGGTTGATTCAAGATTTCCCATTTGACTTGAATGGTCAGGATGAGGAGACAGACACTCCAATTCTTTTACTTCCTATATAGTAAAACTTGTTATGAGAGACCACCTCTTCTGCCAACAAAAAGCAGTCTCTTAAGACAGGTGGTCTCTCAAAGCAGGTTTGTACAAAAAGACCAGTTTCCAAAGTCCAGTTTCAGAACAATTTAAAGAAAAATAACCACAATCACTGTACATGTATTCCAATCTTTATTAACAGTTCTTTGCTAAAATATTGTATGCACTCATCTAACCACAAAATTATATAGCAATAAAGATATACTTCTATCGTTAAACATGAAATCACATTTACATCTAAAGATCACATATTTTAGCATATGAAATCATTTCTGATTTACTCATTTTCCTTTATAACAACCTAAATTTGTTTTAATGATGTTTAAACGTTTTTGCGAGTGGTCTGCTATTTTTCACTACTTTCATTTATAATAATTATTTTCTCCAGCCTTAAAATTTGTCTCTTTTTAGTTGAGGTTTGTCCACTGTTATTAAGGTTCTAGGTGTTAACATTATTAGTGCTCAGTTGTAATATCGACTGTAAAGACGGTTTTGACTGGGCTATGGGAAAACATGAAAAATCTATACATGTGCATTGCATATCTACCAATTAATGAAATAAAAAGAAAAAATTATCTCATCCAGAAACAGAAGCATTTACTCAGAGACGAAAGTCAATAGCTTCATTCAAAGAAGACATGCAGGGATTAACTCTATAAACAAAGTGTGTAACCTGGTTGCACCAACTTGAATATATGACAGCTTTGTGATTGGGATGTAATCACTTAACATCAGGGGAAAAAACAAGAAACATCACAAGCCTTGAACACAATCAATGGAATCCAGCAAACAATTCTCTCTTGCAGGTTTAATAGACAAAGACCTTATTCACCCCTAGGCAATACGGATTAACTCTAACAACAAACAATATATGTGACTACAACGTAAATTTTGGCACAAAAATGGCAATTCGTGACATATACATTAGCCTGGTTTATGAACTGTAGCAAAATCCTTTTTTTAAATTGTTATTAATCCATTTATGTTTGTTTTTTATCAGAACAATTGTAACTAATCAAGCGGTCATTGTAACAATTGATTACATATGGGTAAGTGGTGTCTGTCTATGTTCTCGCAATACGGTCGTTTATAGGGATGCTGGGTCCTACTCCTACTTATGATCTATGATAAGGCCAAGAAGCAGGCTAAGCACGGGAATAATTAGTCAGGTTCCCTGCTTCATATGCTCCCTGCATTGCTCTCTCCTATACTAACAGTGGAGAACAATGCAGGGAGCATACAAAGTAGAGAACCAGACTAAGGAATAATCTACATGTACTTTAGTCTGGTTTACAACAGAAACCATAAAACACTATAAGCATACATACAAACTTTCAGATATCACTAGCCAGCCTTTTTTTTTTAGAACGGTATGAGCCATCATTGTTACAGGGATTAAGAAAAGGTTGGTGGAGTTTATCCTCGTTTTTGTGATGTGGTCGTTCAGAGCAGTGTCGAAATGCATATTTTGCCAAGACATCGCGGTAGCTGGTCGCATTCAGCAGGTGGTTGCTCATGACAGAGCGTTTACATAATAAAATCGATCCGTGCATTACAATTGTGGTCAGAAATGATAGGTGTTCGCTCATAGCAGAGGTCACTCATAACAGTTTTTATTGTATCACCTATGAAACATGAGGTGTTGGAGCAGGAATGTATACAATTGGCAGTTCCAATCTATAGAAAGAGCATCAATTATCCAGGCCTTTTGAATCCAGGACTGGTGAGACAAAGGTTGGGATTTGGGCATTCCACCTTGTTGCCAATAGGCCCATCATTAGTTGATCCCATCAGGCATCTAATGAGTGAAACCAAGAGAACTCTATTCTCATGCAGGTTCTCCAGCACGCCCATGAAAAGCTTTAAAAACAGTTTTCATCTTAAGAATATTAATATGTAAACAATGACCCTGAGAGGGCCATACCCCTCAGGCATCCCAAAATGAGATGAGACTGATCCCTCAAGTCCTCTGCATTCACATCCATACCGATAATGGTTGCCAGAGGTTGTACTTATAGAGGTATCCCCGACACGAGTCCAGATAGGTTTCCATGCTACTGAGATGCAACCCCATTGTGCTGATTGTAAAAGTTGTTCCAATGATCAAAGGTTTGACCTCCATTTGGACCACAGAAACATTAAAATGGATGCCCAAGAAGGCAACCTAGGACTAAGATGTTTCCTGCTGCATTAGGCAAAACCCAGAAGGCAAAGAAATTCCAAGGCATATAAGCAAGGACCCTACCATTGTACTAGATCAATTCTTGTTCCTGGGGAAGACATATTCTGTTTACTTGAATGTTGAGTTCCAGACCTATTTGACTGAAATCTTAAAAGGGTATGAGGTCAGATATGTCCATCTTAACAAGGAGACTGAAAATGAGGAGGGTAAAAAGTGATATCGTGTCTTCCTCCAAAATATAACTAGCCTGCTGTTTTGTAGCCTGTAGCTTTTGTAGGTGAATCACAGGACTTGTGGAAGCTGTGTGAGTGAGGACCTGAAGGCATGCCTCTCACAAGTTCACACTGATTAGGAAGTGTGCTAAACAAGATACCATGTCCCCCAGATACCACCTACCAGGTTCATATGTTGTCATGGTAAATCTTCCCCATCAAGTAATGAAAGACTGGAGCCTTCCCCCTACTGTTATCTTGTGATATGGGGGAAACGGGCATTAAAATATGTCATTTCAGATTGTGTCCCTCATAGAAATGATGTCAAAAATGATAGCCCTACCTTTGTCTCCTTTCCACTGGGAGAACTGTGGTTTTTGACAGTTTTAAATTCAGCAGGATGGCTTCCAAATGGCCAGTGCTCATTGGTTGCCTTGCAAAATCCCTCCACTGTAGCCAAGACTGTGAGGGATGTAAGAATTCTGTCAACCAGATCATTAGAGAGATAAGATGATTAAAGTTGCAAGCATAGCTTGGCCTATGATGGTCTTTATGAAAGGTGGAGGCAGAGAGCACTACATCTCGTTCCACCTATTGTTGGTTGGTTGGTTGATTGAATTTTTACGGTGCACCAGCACTGTTAGGCTATCTGGCGCCATACAAAAGGTTATATCTTTGATCATTTAAAAGGGGTAAAAGGTTTTGTATCAACCAGCGATATGAAACCAAACAGTTGAAAGTAAAATGATAAGATGGTAACGGTAATAAATAAATAAAGCTTCCCAATCAACGGGGAATGTAAATGGTGTAGGTTAATGAAGACAGATGAAAGGTAATTAAAATTAAGGGACGGTATATACCCCACCTTTTGTAAGTTCATTGCTGCTGTTACAGACATGGTCATAGTATGTTGGACCTCTGTGTTTATGAAGTGGGTCATTCTATAATCATGCTTCAATATATGTCAAATGAGACTCTGGTTGCGAGAAGGTGAACTGTGTTCTGCTTATTGATTGATTGTCATGGATATTAAATACAATATTGATCCCACAGTAATGACATAAGAAATCAACTGATGGGTACCCAAATGGAAAATGATGTGTGAGGCCTGTAGAACCACCAACAACAGTTCAAGAGAAGGCATCTACAAGGAAAATTGCCCATAGAAACTTGGGGCATATAACTGGCAATATAAGCAGACCAAAATGTCAGTAACTTGTCAGATTGTAGAAACAACTGAAAGTAGATTCTTCCATAGTCAATGTTCAACTGATGTTGAACTTCAGACCAGACAAGTGATGTAGAAATGAGGATTACATAACTCCGATGGGAGTGGGTGGAAAACTTCTTCAGTTCAAGCCTCTAAGGCTGGATTTCACTCATCATATGTTGGTTAGACTGCTGTATCACTGGGTTCAAGTACTGTCATCTTGGGTACTGTTGCACCAAGATGGGTATTGTACACAAGAAGTGCCTAGTGGCACTATTCAAGTGATGGCACTGGACATTTTTCTGGTGGCTGTTGCTATAGGACTGATTTTGGTTATGGCCCTTTGCAATCAAAGCTATATGACCAGGTCCAGTTGTAAAGGAACATGGCCATCTTGGCTGGTATGAGATCTTGACACAGTCTGTAATTCTAATATGCATGACTGTAACTGAGGCTGTTATTGCTCTCCATCCCACTCCCTAGTAAATGATATAGTTTCAAACCCTTAAGTGCAAGCTGATCATGTTTTTCTCCCTCAACATACGCTTCTGCACCCATCCAACAGTACCCAAAGTATAGTCTTCCACTGACTGTCTATAATGTGCAGGTCTAACATGAATTCAAGGAATGATAACCAGAGAAAAATACACATGTAGAGTGGCTGTCTGACTGGTCTCACCCATGATCTAAAGCTGTAAGATAAAACAGACCAGACAATATATACATGTAGAGCATCGCCCATCCTGCTTTGTGAACTTAGTAGTGTCCATGCTGAGTAACAAACTATGACAAATACCTGTGAAAGGGTGCATGTGGCCTGTGCAGGTAAAGAATTGGAGCATCACTATTAATACTTTTGAACTGGATGCAAAATAATCAATTCTAGTAACAAGTTACCTATAAGAAGGCAAATTTTTTGACTGCTTATACTGTTAAAATCACTGAAGCATTGTTATAGTAAATACATTTATTAAGTGGACGCTATCAGTAAACCATTTATAGAAACCTTATCTGTATGTATTCGACAATGGTGGGAACTATCCAGTAATATCAATGAGTTTTCTAAAGTACACACAAAACCTACACATAAAAAAGGCACTAAATCATCATTATTGATACTTACAAAGTAGAGGCTAAAATACTCATTGTGAGACAATATTATCTTTAGGAAAGGCACAATGATGTTCTATGCAGGTAAAAATCAGTAAAGTGTCACGTATACATTAAAACCTGTCTTGAGAGACCACTGCTATGAGAGACCACCTGTCTTGACAGAAAAGGTTCTCCATATACATATTGATTATATATTGTTATGACCTGTCTTGAGAGACCACCTATAATGTGAGACCATTATGTTGTGGCAGAAGTGGTGGTCTTTCAAGACAGGTTCCACGGTATAACTATTAAGTGGATGCTAAGACAATATAGAAAACTGAGCTTTATGTATCTGGACACAGCTGAAATTATACAGAAATATTAAATGAGATATCTATATAATGCACCAGACCTGCACTTGCTAATACGGTCATAGCAATGTCAGGGCATGCCATAATGACCCATGCAGGTACATACCAAAAGCACCTAAGTGTGTGAAGGTGGCAAAGTCATAACACTGAAAAGTTACAAACTTTGTTGTAGATGACAGAAGAATATAGTTACAAATTTATAGATGGGGTATACTTCCCTTCAATTACAAAACTCCTCCAACTTGTTTTAAGATAGAAAACTTCCAAACTGCTTGTATGGATTTTGTGAGACCTCTCTGTCTGTACACAGTGCTACTCGGCATGAGTGGAAGTAGCAACTGCCAATTTCATCCGATTTGGCATCAATCACAGTATCGATGGAAGATCACTCTAACTGCCACTAGGTAAGCAGAAAACTTTTAGCTTTTTAGCTTAAAAGCCTTATCTTAATATTGGCTGGCTGGATTTGAGAAGTGTAGTAGTTCTCCTAAGGTATTATGATTCGGTAATATATTTGAAGAAACCAAATTTCCTTGGCTCAAAACAAAATTCAAAATTTAAGCTTTGTTTTAGCCATTTTTTCTTGTCCCTTTGAATATTTTTTTTGTCTCCCAGATAATGGGGACACCATGCATATTGTTCATGGAACCAATGGTGCTTTACAGTACCAACAAGAATTTTATCAAAAATCAAAGTAAAAAAAAATTAAATAAGTGCCATTATTGCCTGAAAATCTATTAATCTAAATATAAGAAATAAGGCTCCTAAATTTCACCTGAGTACCTCAAGTGTTGTTTACTTAATCACGCTGACAAGGGTTTTGCTCAAGATGTTCAAACATGAGTAAAACAAAATTCAGAAACTGTTGTAATGACCTGAAAATCTAAGATCATTTGCATATGCATATAAATTGGTCTTCAAAATTTACTTTGCCTATGCTGAGTGGTTTTTAGCACAATCTTGCTCATAAGATTCGCAGGATGGACAGATGGATGGACATGTGGAGGAATCAAAATTACCCAATCACTCAGATAGTAAAAATCTGTCAGAGGGGTATATTTTTGGGGTCCCTAAGAGATGGTATATAGTCAATTAAACAGCAAAAATTCAACTGAATGCTATGTCCCCACTGCTCTGCTGTGGTATAATCCAAGCAAAACCCGGGGGAAAAAAACTGCTAATGCATGAAAAGTAAGTCAATGTGAACAGCTTTTGTCTGTGGTGAGAAGATCTCTCCAAAATGATTACACCAATCCAACTTCACCGTTGTACATACAAAAGTCAGAACAGCAAAGCTAAATTTGAATACAAACATCAGTACTGGAGCATATAAAAAATAGGGCACTGTCACCTACTTTGCCTGCGATATGGAGTACCTCCAAAATGAATACAACCATCAAGTTTCAACTTCATAAAACTGAGTCAGAGCAATAGAACTGAATGCAAAAACTTAACTACTGGAACATAAAAAGGTCATTGTGACCTATTTTGCCTGCAGTAATTTCTACCTTCCAAGATTAATACACTCACCTAGTTTCATGACTGCATATAAAACTGTGTCAGAAAAACACAAAAACTTAATGTGAACACTAAGTCCATCCCAAAAGTGATCCTATGTCTTTGCTGGCAAGACAAAAAAATCACATAAGTGATATTTTTTAAAAACTGTTTACCAAACTTTAAACATGTCATCATAGCAGAAGGACATGCACTAAATGGAATAGAGTTAAGGTAATTAGTTTAATTAATCATCATCTTAAAGCATGACATGAATGATACCATCTGCTGGTTTTGCTTCTGGCAGAACTCCCTCTTTAAGGCTTTCATCCTGTGGTCTATAGCTCCTAAATACAGGTCTGAAATCACAAAATAGACAGAAATTATACCAAAAGACTAAAATATGTCTAAATTCTATCATGGCCATAGATGTTATGAAGCTATAAAAATGCTGACTTACTACAGATGATAAATATTTTAATTTCATACAGCCTCCCAACATTATAACATTGACTAACCATTCCAATGGATGCAAATGAATATAAAAACAAGAAAATACAGAAGGAATCGATTCATTAATGACCAAAATGAATTTGTAGAAATTCAAAAGTCCATTTTTCCCTCCTTTATACTTTTTGTAATTTTAAAGTACTGAAATCATCTCAGATATTCTTGAGAAAGTAAATCACAACAAATCTGGTAACAAAATTATTTTCTTTAATATGTCAATTTACAAGTTCAGAAAATAGGAGCACAACAAAATATGTTTGTCCTGGCATTTGACCTTGAACTTGATATCTTGGATAAAAGGTGAATAAACTTATCTTGAATATACTTATTAGTTACCTACATATAATGTATTAAATTCAATCAATCATTATCTTTTTCTGAAGGAAAAAAAAAGTTATTTAACTGGTATAATTCAAGGTATTCTTCAGAAATATCTATAAACTGGGCTTGATAAAAAAAAAAAAAAATCCATCCAAACTTTATCACACTCATAACCCACCACATATAAATACAAGTCAAGACCTTTGACCTTGAAATCCATTATCATCACACAGACATGTTAGCAGACATATCTGCACCAGTTTCATTCATGACCAATTAAATATTGCAAGCTTTGTTTTTGTGAAAACCCCTTGTCAAAGCTACTATTCTTTCCAGAGGATAGGAGTTTATAGATGGTTACAGCAGTCGCCATGTTGGTCAGATCAGCCCCATTTTCATTCAGGAGCTTGGATGGCTACTGTAGCTGCCATGTTGGAGGTCAGATCAGCCCCATTTTCATTCAGGAGCCATGACATAAATACTAAATGGATCAGCTTGATAAGCAAAATAATTTAACAGATGTACTAAGATGAACAGATGAACAGATTTCTTACCAGGCACATCTCACCACATGTATGGATTTCAATAACAATAACACTGATAAAGCAACAATTAATACTAACTTTTACAATAAATACACAATCAACTGATCCAGAAAAAGCAAATACCTTAATGATAGAAAGACAATGATCTCATTCATCTTAGTAATTATGTATTATAACTCCAGAGATAAATGATTTGAGGTAGTATCCATAATGCTACGTTGAAAGCTGGGTGAGAAGATCTCTCATGACATTATCAACACTTTGCTGGTTTTAATAACAAATAAACAATACCAGCCTCTGAAATGAAGTATGCATGTCCAAGACTGCTCATCCTTTAAAGCCAAAATGTTTTAATTACAATGTCGGATTGTGACAAGTACATGTAGATGAATCGGTTCTGTAGTCTTCAGAATACGAATGTACTTTATCAATCTAACACAAGAGTCCCTTGAAGGAACTAAGATCTACAGGCCCATAAGAATTTCAAGGAATTCAAGATCAGACCATTTTGTCATTTCAACTTCTGAGTGTTAAAGCCATTTCTGATATTCTTATGCAATAACAACATTCTCAAATTGGCTGCTGCGTGGATATACTGTATGTCAGATTGGCACTAGTTTCATTCAGGACCATCACAACATCATTTATGACCAACAAAACATCATAAGAAATCTGGTGGATATCAGATTTGCACAATTTCCATTCAGGTAAGGAGCAACCAAACATCATAAAAAGTCTTTTGGTGAAAGCACAAAAAATGTATTCATTTGACCACCCAACAAGTAGCATTAGCAAGATTTTCAAAATGGCCATTGTGGCATCCATGCTGAAGTCAGATCAGAATCATTTCATCTACGATCAACTGAATATCATAAGATGCATTTTAGTGAAAACCCCATGTTGATACAACCATCCCTTCTGAAAAAGTGGCCAAGACATGATTTTAAAGCTGGTCTCTGTGGTAGCCATATTGGTTGCACAAGTGGAACCATTTTCATTTCAGACCAACTTAACATAAGAATTCTTGTGAAAACCTCATGGCAACAATACTTTTCATTCAGGAGAAGCAGCAATAAGATTTTCAGAATGGTCACTGCAGTGGTCATATATGACAACAAACTGGTACCAGTTTCAATTCGACAAAGGATTGTGTGTCATTCATTTTATTTCCTATTAAACCTAGCTTATGTGCATGTGCATTTAACGTATATTTGAGATGAATGTGCATGTCGACCGCTCTGGTGGCCTAGTGGTTCGAGCATCCGCCTCGGATGCGGGAGGTCGCGGGTTCAAACCCCGGCCGAGTCATACCAAAGACTTATAAAAATGGTACTAACAGCTGCCTCGCTTGGCACTCAGCATTAACAGGTTAGTGTTAGGACTGGTCGGCCTGGTGTCAGGATAATGTGACTGGGTGGGGCATCATCTCACATGTCTACGGCATGATGCCCTAGTGCTAGACATCACTATAAACTGTCACACTGCAGACATCATAGCAATATGAATGAAAAATTGTTAAAGCTACGTTAAAAATCTGAATCACACACACACACACACACACACAATGTGCATGTCCATGTGTGTATGAACATGTATATGCCAAGGCTCTAGAAACGACTGTATACACTGGACATATCCACAGATAACAATATTCACTCTGATTGTAAAATGCTCCTATCAGACATTCATACATGTATCGGTAGTTACATGTGTAAATCATATTCTTTCTCTTTTTATTATCTTCACAAACGTAAAATACATCAAAAAAGCAGATGTAGGGGTTCCAACTATAATGGTATGCATACGGAATCTCTACTTCACAAGCAAATATTATTGATCGTCATCACCTCATTCACATCTCCGATTCATTTACCATCTGTCTTATTACTTCACATGCATGTTTTGAGATCAACTGCATAACTAGTCTTCACTGACAGTGAGAGTAAGTGCTGCTTAAGAAATTTTTTATGAAATAAGATTTAAATATGTACAGTGTGACCCCACTATAACACAGTAGTTGGGAGCCATAGAACCCGACCCTGTTATAGACCGAACCGTGTTCTAAGCAACCAGGCCAGCTGAAGAAAATCATGCATGTACCCAAAAAAATGTGCGGGGGTAGGTAATAAATACGGGCACAAAATACGTGCTTTATTGGCACAGTTATCGTTTTAAATTGATGCATATTAAATGAGAAATACACCTGTAGTGAAAACAGAGAAGGCATATATATTATTTTACTTTATTCAGAGAACCACGCATTGGTACATATATGTGTATACTGTTTATATATACATGTCTAATGTACAGCAATGAATGAAGTATCAACACCGTGTACTCACCCACGAATCACGTCACAAACATTGAATCCATAATACAAGTAAAATTCCATCGAAAATATGCACACGCAGATTTAAAATATTCAATAATATTGTTACAGGTCATATAGGTCTGAATTCAGTGGAAATAAATAGCACAATCATGTAACGAATGATGAAGCATGTTTACTTTTCAGTACGTCCCAAGTCAGTAAAAGTTTACATCTTAAGCGCCGTCAGTAGAGTTCGTAAGCATAAACTTTTTTCCTGTGAAAAGGCAACTTTCACGGTACAGTAAAAGTGTTCCAGTCACGTTGGAAAATGAAACAATCCATCAGATTCCATTGCTTTTATTTAAGTTCAGTACTGACTTCCTTCGAAGAAAGATTCTTTGTTTTTATTGAAGACTGTAGTCGGCTTTCTTTGATGAAGGGTACATGCGTTATTGAAGTTGCCGCTGAAGAACAGCTTTGGAGAACCAAACAAATGCCCGTTTCTTACTGTGGCGGCAACATCAAAAAATTGAATTGCATCATTGAGACTGATTTTTTTTTGCTTAGTACCTTTTCATTACAATCGGTGCTTCAAAGGTAATGTTTTCTTTGAAATTTCAGCTACAATTTTATCTGGGTACATTTTTTAAAAATGTATTGGCCATGTATGGTCAATTGTAGTTACTGTTCCTCCCTGCCTACTGAATAGACAAGTGAGAGCTTGCTTTTTTTTTTTTTTTTTAGACATCTGTGGTAGTGGCATGATGCTGCCCTCCATGCATGCATCAGAAATTTAAAGAAAGGGTAAATCGACGATAGAGACGCAGGTGTTCTGTTCTGATGACAGGGATTACTACAGAAAATGTGAATGTTCTGAAGGATTTAATTCTGTGTCAAAAGAAAAGGAATTTTACTTACCATCCACATACAAATGTCAGTCTATGTAAATATATTAGTTACTAGCGAGTGGCCGAAAATCCGACGAAAGATTATGAGATAATGCCTCGTCCGGTTGATCCCCACTACCAGAAATGTAAATTTGAAAAAAAGAGCGGATAACTCAAAACATACAGTACTCATGCTAGATGTCAACATAAGCGGATTATGATATAACAATGCACTGTTAAGATGATTTGTCAATATGGACAAAGAATTTGTTTATGTAACAATAGGTAAATTTCAGTGCATTTTATATTGACTTTGTGGCTTCCTTTCATGGGGCCTCTGAATTTCTCCACTACTCCAAACTGATGGTTGTATATACAAGTTTAAACAGTCAACAATGTCGCCAATAAAAAAAAATCGCCAGATGGTGTATTTTGCCGCCAATAAGGAAAAAAAAAACGCAATTTGCGACATTGGCGAAGCCCAGCGCAATTCCTGAATAAACTTTTTACACGTTATTTTTTGTACTTTTAAGAAGATAACATTATTTTTTCATGTATGAGAAAAATGCATATAAAATTTCAGGAGCCACGCCACGATCGTCTTGTATTATTCATACGCGATCTCTTCCCTAAAATGATAATACACTTTTGTTGTTTTTTTCGTACTTTTAAGAAAGAAATTTTTTTTCGTGTATGAGAAAAATACATGTATATGAAATTTCGGGAGCCACACCACAACCATGTTATATCTGAGTTCGTTTTATAACGGAGCATGCTATAGCGGGGTCACACTGTACTACAATTCTAAGCAAATAAAACACAATGATAATGTCAAGTCTAACTAATGCAATATTTGCCACAAGTTCACAACTGTGGAGTGTCACTGTTCAAGTCTGGGCTGCTGTTTATATGTTGGTTTTCTTTACCTTTTCTTAGCTGAAACCTTATGACAAGAGATTTCTGAGATAGGAAAGGCAATGCAAAAGCTTGATTATTATAATATGCACTTACTGTATCATGTTAGAAAAAAAAACATTCATTGGAAAAAAAAACAAAAACGTACAAAATTTTTCACTGAATTGTTTTAATACATGAAGAAAAAATTTGTTATGAAACAGCATGAAAAAATCTTTTATAAATTCACATCTTTAAATATTCTGGAAACAGACAAATGACAGCTGACACACTCGGAAAAATATATTGATATGTTTACAGTAACCAAAGGGTCCTCTGTTGGTTGAGTGGTCTATAGACCATTCTTAATGAGATCCTCATGAATATTAATGTCTCGTGAAAATGAGGCTAAGCTAGGCAGATCGCGACTATACTGCATATAATATATTATGCAGATTACTTTTGCGAGAGAATATATTATATTGATCGCGGCTGTAATGGATGTAATGTATTTTATAGAGATTGTTTCCTTTTGCATAAGAATATTTTATATTAAAGAATTACCACTGTATATATTATAATGACGAAAACTTACTTGATATGTCCATTCTCTTAAATGTAAGTTGATTTACGTCCTATCTTGAGTGTCCTTTTTCTCTACAGCCCACAAAATACAAGTTAACGATAGAGAAAAGAAACTATTAAAGCAGGAATTTTGTTTCTGATTAGGTATGGTTTAAATGTACAGCTATGATATATCAATACTGTGGTCAAAACACGCAGTCAGAATAAAACATTAATAAAATGTGCATAGTGACACAAACTGCCCTTTTAACCAACCACACACCCCAAACCTGTAGAGACTTTGTTGTGTGCTTTAAATAGTTTTGGGTACATGTCGGTATGCTTGCATTTTAATTTGTATCAGAAGTGCACAACCTGGTTGTTGTTATGGTGCTTGCTGCTTTTAGTGACTGGGGGTGGGAGGGACTGGGATTTTCCCTTAAATGACATATTTTTTCTTTTCTGAATCATTTGTCATCTGACAATATGGATATACGATTTTATTTATACAAACACATTTTTTTGTTTCAATAACAGACTGGCAGTTATATATTTACCCATAAAATGGCAGGATTATTTTTTCAAAGCTGTTTGAAAGCCATTCATATATATATATATATATATATATATATATATATATATATATATATATTAAAAAAATGCACCCTGCCCCCAAACACACAAATTGGTCCCTTATTTATGTGAACTTCTTCACTGATTATAATTAATATTATTTTTGTGGTGTTGATAGATGGATGAATTTTAACACCCAATATGTAAATGCAGACATTAGATAAAGTAAACATAATAGGGAAGAATCGTGTCTAAACAATATAAAATTTTGTCATTTTATGTATGGGATATTCTGTTAATCTGTTTATTAAAATAATTTTCTCTTTAATTTTAACAAAACCTTTATCTGCCATAATTTGGTCCCCTGGTTCTAACAAATCTATAAGCTGGTGCCTAGCTTAGCCTCATTTTGGATTTGTTGACCCAGGGTCACATGATACATTCTGAGAAGGTCTATAGCTCTTGCCTTTACAGATCATTGACATCTCATCTCTGTCAGCGAGGGTTTGAGATAGGTATGCAAGAAAGCTTGCCAATAGCCTCCTTTGAGCTGGTGGTTCTTCCTCCAACGGTTATAATGGCCACCATGTACAGCACATCATGTGCTGAAAAACTGCACTAAATCCACAAAACCATGTAACCACAGTAACTGTACTTTAACCACCATGATATACAAGATTCTTGCAGTAACTCGCTTTCTAAATAAGACTTGCTATACAATATTTGGATACCTGATGATACGCTATTCAACGCATCCCATATCTGCTACGATCCATTTACATTTCCAAAAGCTGTAATGTCCCTATATGGCACACTTCAAAAGGAGGCTAAAAATGGAAGTAGTTTGTAGATGAAATGATATGGTCAATGATCCAAAAGAAACTTTTGTATGAAGAAGATACGCACTATTTAACTCACGCTTCTACAGTGGAATTCAGCAATACTGCTATTAAATATGACTATTTGATTTACGACTATGTGATCTGTTAAAGGATACAAATGCAATATCTTCAAACTTTCTGACAATATGCTGAAAACATTCCATGTGTGAATCACTCCTGACTGTTCCATTGATAAATATAGAAACTTTAAGTACCCAATCCATGAATATAGCTTATATTAGTAATACAAAATATGGTAGGTTGCAAATAATTGAGGTCATAAACATTTTTCAATGATGAATAAATTAGGTAGATAGAGTTGAACACCTTCTATGGTGATATTAATAGCTTTTTCCAATATAATACAAGCGTTAAAATTAACATTTAGACCAAAGAATATAAATATTCCAGACTCTTGATTTTAGGGAACATCATAATGTTTGGGGCTAACATTATATCTTTATCATTATTACCAAAATACACAGAGAAGTGTGTCATTGTATTCATCATAAAATGCTGCTTATGGCCAATACAGGCCTTCACACTATTTTTTGGAACTACTTTCAAGGTTGTTCAGGACTGACTAATGTTTTTGCTCACCCTCATGTTTGTTTGAACCTACCTACTAATTTTAAAAAACAAAAAGCACCAGTGAAATAAAAAATACACAAAACTTAGTCACTTCATTCACTGATTTATAATTTCTAACCTGTCATCAATGGGTCCCTAAAAGTGTCAAATTATTGGTGTTTCCAAATGGAAGCTCCTGATGTAAACAAGCAAAGATACTGCTCGCGATCCATTTCTTGTTTCTAGAATAGTCTATTTTAGTAAAAACTGTATTGTCTGCAAAGAGATGTAAATCCAAAATTTACAGAACTAAGATTTTCAAAGCCAGTGAACTACATCACATATGTTGCTTGAAAACATACACTGGCTCAAGTAAATATGGCAACCATGATGCTAAAGAAACAACCATCGACTCAAAATACAAACAAGTTGCCAGAGTTTGGGAACCCCTCATGACAATCAGGTTAGAACTTACAAATGAATGAATGAAATGACTAAGTTTTGTAAAATTTTTTAGATTCTTGATTCCTTCCGTTTTTAAAATTGCCAAAGGGGTACAAGCAAATGGGATTATGTGAGAACGCTGTAGAATCTATTTTATTTGCAAACAGCATGTGCAAAAAAAGGTGTTCATGTTTCAGTTCTCCAAGTTTAATTCAAAATCCACTTCTCCTTGCCACTAAATGAATTATTCATAAGTGTCAGTGGCATTTCACTTTCACTACATACAGATTCCATACTGCTGTACACACCATCAGTGTACAAAACGGTATGGAATTGTTTTTATTATATGTTATTCTTTCACACACTAACTGTAGTCCTACAACGTAAGATGTACCACATATTTTTGCTTTGGTGCTATGTCTTACTGCCTAAATAATAGCCTTCTTAAGAGGTCTCAGAAACACTTAATCACGCATATTTGGACACAAATGTTTTATCTGGGATGCCAAAAATCATTTAGGCAGGAGTCCTCCATACACACACAATAGCTGGGTGGCAAATTCAAAGACTTACCAGTCCTGCTTCAACCACCTGCTTAGTGGGGAAAATGTGTTGATTAATTGATCATTTTAGCTGTGCTGATATTTACAATGACAATTCAGTGCCTGTAAAGCCCATCTTCGCAAGCTAAGGTTCCGATAACTCTATCTACAACGGAACCTTGGCCAGCAAAAATGTAAGGCTCCCAGATGCATATGTTGTCATTATAACAGTACATCAAAGAACATGATTCAATAGCTAGGCGGCAAGTTCAAAGACTTAGACTAGCTGCTAAGTGGTGGGAAAATTTGCTGATATTGACAATGACTGAATTCTGAGGCAGGAAGACCAAGAGATGTACATGTTGTCATATTTTAAGAGTTCATCAAGTGAACAACTTTAGCTTTCATTATCTTGCTCATTTCCTTGTGTAGTCGAATAAGTAGTGCACATGACCTCGAAGTCAAGACATGTCGAGACTTAGACAAAATGCTGTTTGCCAATCTGGATAACTATATTGGGGTTATGGGGCAAATTGACGAAGATTGTAATGAGATTCAGAAGACTGCTTAAAGTTGCTAGAATTTAGAGTTTAAAATGGAACAGCAGCACAAGTTTTAAAAAGTTTGTGATGCCTGGGCTTAGTGTTTGGAATAAGACCTTTCCTTGAATTAACAAAATTCAGTCTGACTCTAACAGACAAACAAGAGCTCTGTGTCAGTGGTGTAAAGAATTTGGAAAATTAAACTCGGTAACAACTACTGGTTCTTCTCATCTGGACATTTAGCTACTTCCGGTATGCCTAATATGCTTATGGGAGAGGACTGCAACTTTTGCTGGCGAGACTCCTATTTTTTTTTTTTTGGACTCCTAGCTGTAAAATCCTTGTGAGACCTCTGCTTCTCTAGCATGTTCCCAATCAACTGAGAGGTAACATTTTCAAGAATATCTCACACACCTGGCACACCATACTGACACTCTTCCACAAATTTAAATCTAATTCATTATACTTACTTTGCTGTCTTTATCCTCATGAAATCAAAATCTGACAACAGAATGTATTTTCATGTTCCGTCCAGATGGTTGGAATGTGGTGGAAGCCAGGAATGCCAAAATCGGATTAGGGTGAAAAATGTTTCTTTAACAAAATAAATAAAAATATACTGACACAGAAGAAAGTATTTGGGTAGCTTCGTTTTATTCAAGATATTTATCATTCTTTTAGCCAATTCTGGCATTTCCCACTTCCATCACATTCCAACCAACTGAAATGTAGGTCAAGAGAACTTGAAAACACGTCCATTTGCTTGTGAGAGACTTTGAATTTATTTGAAAGAAAACATCCAAGTAAGAATAGCAACCCCAGTCAAAATTACTCAGTCACATATCTGCATTTTAATGACTGATTCTTACAAAGCTCATTCATACCTTTTCAGAACAGTTTTATTTTTTTAAATATGTTGATTAGTTCAAACGTTATGACTATTTGAATATTGGCAAAAATTGGCTTTTCAGTGAATTTTTGCCTTATTTAAATGCGTGTTTAATTCTTTTAAGTCACAGACACGACATGTTATAAACAAATGCAGGACATCATTTTCTTTTAACCAATGAGAGGACAGTATTCCATTCAGCGGGATTTCACTTGCATATTAAGCGGGCGCGATCAGGGCCATGTCGGGCAGTACCGTGGGAAAATGGTCTGGCATTCCTTAAAGGTATGACAGTAAGCCAAACTTCGGATACGCATACAAAGTCGAATGCCTGAGCCAAACAGCGGTACCAAATTTATTACGCTACGCGAAATGTAGCTTGAAATATCAGCGTTTATTCTTAAATAAGTCGCGCGAGAACGGAGAGAAGTGTCCTCCCTTGTAGTTATTATATAGTACATGTATGACGGTAAATTGTAAGCAACGATACGAGCCCCTGTGCATTTGTTCACTACTATAACAACTTATTGGATGTTTAGGTACTTCGGAAGTTTTTCTTTCTTTGATTCCGTGTCCCCTTCTTCAGGATCATCAGGTCCTTTCACATTTTGTTGATTCTTTAAATTCTTTAGTCTCTCCTTACGCTTCAATGCTGCATCTTGTAGAGTGCCTACTTCGGCCATGGCACATAGCTGTGCTGACTGGGATAAATGCAAAGTATATCCGAATTGTGAGGGGAACAACTAATAGGGATTTGAAATGTTAAATCCGACGGCGACAGATGTTTGTAATATTTTACTCGTGGCACAAACTCATTTTCCGTTGACATCAGTGTTAAAGCCTGAAAAACTTAAAAAGTTAAAGCTAATTTTCTGAAGAATCAAAATTGTGTGCTTTCTTGCATTTTCTAGCGATATATGTCCACAAAGGAGAGAATTGATAAAAGCTACTTCATTCATAGGATTCGTACCGGGTAGGTACAACATAATTTTGGCCTTTGGGGGGAAAAAAAAATCGAAATAGCCTATGTGCACAGACAGAATCTATGTAAAGTTGAAAACACCATTATAAAAATCTCTGAAAATTAAAACTGAAACCTCCATTCTCATATTACAGCCAATGGCATGAACTCCAGTTATCAAGTACGTTATCCAATGGACATCATAGGCATTTACAATACACAATAATTCAAAACCTGTCATCCTCCTGGATCAAAGGCCTGATCAGAGTCAATAAGTAAATCAGCTGCATATTTTGAAGGAAAAGTGGGGCATTAAATTCGACCTTGTTTAACTCCAATCTTTGATTCAAAACTGTTCCTTATTCCAGTAAATATTTTGACAGAACACATACATCCTATTAACTGCATCAATTTTCTTCACTCTTTTTTTTTTCAAATATTCAAAATATGCAAAAGTACATAGAGTTTTGGGGATTTTTTTAATGTTTGTCCAGTCCCGTTTCTTTAGAACATTTATGTATTACTGCATTTGTAGGGGAAAATATGAACGAGTTATTTCTGATTAATAGTGCACGACCTTTGGAGCACAGTATTACACAGAAAAAAAAACAACAACTCGTTCGTATTTTCCCATACAAATGCAGTAACCCTTTCATTATATACTCATATAGTTTTCCTACCTAAGGCTTAATAATATAGGAATACACTACCAGAAACAAAGTAATTGAATTTATACTGTATTTCAAAACAAATACACAACCGTGGATTCATCAATACACAGTAACAATATTAATGCGTACAAGGAAAACTCAACGGGGTATTATCACGATACCTCGTAGATCTGCAAAAGTTAATCAATGTTAATGTATGGGGATGAAAATGGTAATATTAAAGATCATGGTAAATTCTATGTGACAGAGTCATTCATAAAATGTATAGATTCTAATAACCTCATAAGTGTGATAACCATACCAAAATCAGGTGGGCAAATAATCGACAGATGATTTAAACGAATTCTGATCCAAATACGTCATAGTGCTAATAATGCTGCATACGTGAAATCGACCTGGTCAAAATAATTGATTTACCTTGCAAAATAAACTGCTACAAAATTACATGGGTACAAAACCATATGTTCCCAAGTTGCTGACTTTACAAGAAACAAAAAGTAAGTTTTAAGGAAACCTAAAAGCTTTACATGTAATTAGACTTGAATTAACTAATCAATTAATTAATATCGCAAAACATTATCATTTGCAAGAAGAATAATTATTGAATATGACTTGGTGTTAGTCAGTATGAAAAATATGAAAAATAAAAATGTTAAACTCAGCAAACATATATATAGAGACAGACAGACAGACAGAGCCAGATTCATAATACTCAATCTATACAATGGTTAATATATAATTTCTGGTACAACATGCCAAATCCAAAACAAGTTATGGAGAAACCATTAGCTTGTCATGACGGATACAGATTATATATGTGTTTATGTCGAACACGAAAATTGATTTAGATTTACGAGGATGGTATCAAGTTCTACTATACTAATGACTATCCCAAGAATAACACCTGTATCATCCAGCATGGTAACTAAAACTTGCAGGATTATTCAAGGATGAACTCAGTGATACACCAATAAGAAAGTTTTGTGGATTCAGTGCAAAACTATTTTTTCGGGACTCACACCAATAACAAGAAATTTGTAAATAAATCAACAAGGCATCAGAAAACAAGTTTAGAATTTGACATGTGCAAAGATGGCTTTTTTTAGACATACAACATGATATGCATACAATCAACATGATTAGAGTATCATTACTATTATAAACGATTTTTTATTGTATAATATAACCTCCAAACATAACGACACGTTACTGGAATCTCACTAAAAGCGCGTCTCTTTTGGTTTGCTCTTTTATTATAAAGTTGCTTTCATGATGTGAAAACTAATATACTTATGTTCACTTTCTTACCCTTTTTTACCTCTTCAGTATTCACCATAGTTAACAATTAAAAGCAAAGAATTGATCCAAAATCACAAACCCAATTTATCTTCAGAACCTATCATAATAGTATTTTCAACTTTCAGCAACCACTTCATATTTTAAATATTGCTGCATAAAAAAACTTGGACATTAGAAATATATTCGTATTAATTCTGTATCAGATTTAGTGAAAAA